>VVHJ01013906.1:0-19409 GCA_015107715.1 Tylochromis polylepis | reverse complement strand
TTCGCGCACACACACACACACACACACACACACACACACACACACACACACACACACACACACACACACACACTCAATGAATTTCCAGTATGCCTACTGGTAGTAGGTGGCCTTGTAAGAGTCCAAATAAAAAGCCTAATGTCCCACTATCGATTTTCTCTCCTTAAAATTGCACCTTATTTATGACTATGTCTACTTTTTTTTCTTTTTGTTTTTCAAAACAGGAAAAAAAATGTGGAGCAAAACAGAGACAGAAAGAAAGCAACAAGCTAACAGACAGGCAGACAGTGCAAAGCACCAGCAGGTGGATATAGAATAAGGAAGACAAACAGCTGCGGGGGATATAGACAAACATGCAGAGGAATGCGACGCCTCAGTCTTGTCATCATAACAAGATATGCTCACTTCCTTAACACACTCCAAACAGCGAGAGCTGCCACTCTTCCTCTCTGCATTCAAAAGCTTTTGGAACAAATAAATACAGGGGAAGGTTTCAACCTTCTCCAAGTCTTTATGATAAAGACTTGGCTAAATCTTACATGGAGTAATCAGTGATTCTCTGGGCTCATTAAAGAAAGAAAAATCAATGTCTTTATCAACATCTGTTTTTCAGTTTTCTAAAAGATTCTTTCATTCATGCAGTGCAGCTCAAATCTTTCCTTACTGAAACCATCTGCAGGTGGTTTTATCTGTCCAAGAAAGCCAGCTCAGCATGCCTGTTCTTTTTGAAGCCTCACCTTGCTAGACACTCATGTAGTGCCACACTTTCACACTGGGCACCCTAGTATAATAAGAATCTAACAGCTAGTGGTAAGAGAGCACCTCTGTTATAGCTGGAAGGTTAAATGCCTTGCTCAGGGGCTGCTGTCAAAAAGAATGTCCAAGCTAGTTTTGTGAGATTTCACAGAATTTACCCTGTTAGAGCCAACATTTTAACAACTTGCCTTTGTAAACACATGACCTTAACCTTTTGTTAAAAAATAAATCATGGTATAAGGGGGCAAAAAAAAACAAAAAAAACAGGTGGAAAGCATGTGTTATTTTCTCCATACAACAGATTGTGTTCTATGGTGTAACAAGACCATCAGCGATTTGTTGAGCCACGATACTGTGCTGTGACACTCCTGACCCTTTCCTGTAGTAGGAAGTGTATATGAGATAGAGACACCAGGGAATAACAGGAATGAAGCTGAAATCAGCTAAAAACTATTTCACTGCAGATAAAGATTACTGTGCGTCTCACAGAGATTAAAAAAAAGATTAGGAGAGCTTATGAGAGACTGAGTACAGTGTAGCAACACAACTCTTTTTCTAGCACATGTTCTTGTGTGTTTGCATGCATGTGTCTGGCCATATGTAGAAAATGGGTGCAAAGTTGCCTAAAACAACATTTAAAGGAAGTTAGAATGACCCCTAAAAGCTCATGTGAGGTCACATAATATTTGGACAGCCTAGTCCAATTTAGCGAGTCATATCTCCATCTGCTTTTCGATGTATTTACTGCAAATGGGGATTGAAAACTGAGATGCCAGCTGTATGAGTTTAGAATACGGCAAAAGAAGGCAGAGTCAATACACTCTGACTTACTCAGAACTGTCCCTTTAAGCATGCCAGTTTGTCTCCTGCACCCAGCATATCCTGAGTCAAACAGAGTACGTTGTGTCCCACTAAATGGCAAAGGTCGAGTTACTGTGATGAAGAGTATTGTAACAGTACTGATTGTTGGATAGAAAACATCACTATACATAATTACTATATAATTATTAGTCTGCTGAATTAAGAAAAAATGGCTCAATCTGATCATTATGTGGAAAACTGTTTTTGAAAACTAAATATTTTTGTCATTGTATTCTGGAACTTGTTAGAGACTTCCGAAAAATGTTTACTCCAAGGCAACTTAGTCAGTTTTCACCTCTAAATTCTGTTGAAACCTGAATGAAATTTAATACTTGGTGTGTGAGGAGTCAAACGTTGTGAAGATTTTTAAAATGTTCTTTAAAAAAACAAAGATGACTTTAGATGATAATTATTTGCAAGACTTACAGCATATCCATCTGCATTTATTTTTCTGCTCTATTTGTGCACAAAAGGTCAACCACTCAAAGTGACTGCGGAACATTTCAGTGCAGGTGTCCAAAAAACCTCTGGAAAAGTGTGTTTACATAGCAATGAAATGCATGACACATTCTGACTTGCCACGAGCACACAAATGTCACATACAATAACACAATTTCAAGTTCCACACTGCACAGACGTTATTGGCTAACAGCACAGCCAAATAGTGACAACACAAGGCAAACAAATGTACCCTGTTGATGCCAGGGCTGACACCCAAGGTCTTCCATCACTAGTCTGAGGCTACTGCTCTACTATAGTATAGCTGCAAAATGATACCCAAATGCCTGACGGTATACAAATGTGTATTAAAAAGAGAAGGAGAAATAGAAAGAAATTAGAGTGAGAGAAATTTGTGTGAGCGTTTGTAAGGGGAGAAAGTGAGACAGTCTGCTAAGCCACTTTCAGTGGCATTGTGACATTTCTGCTGAGCAGTGGTCACCCATGGCGGCTGTCGGTGACGCAAATGTGACAGAAATGCTGATCCCGTTGGTCAATCTAACCACCGCTCTGCTGACGTTGCAGTTTCTGCAGATTTCTTTCCAAATTCAAACCCGCATCTCTGATACTCAATGCACAAATCATTAACCTCATAATGCATGTCTAGACTGCAAACTGGAACTAAACAATTCTAAGTCGTTATAGTAAAGTGCAGTGATAAACCTTTGCACAATGATCCTGATTTTCAATTCTTAAAAGCTTCCACAGAAATCTTCGGCTGTTCTGAAAGCTGGCTAATTCATCCAACATCACTATGCGGCTTCCACTCTGTACTGAATATTAATCAGTGAATGTTCCCAGTATCAAGCTGGCATCCAATCCAAACAGATGATGGATGAAGCACCAACTGGGCTATCTCTCCCCTCTTTTTTCTCCCAGCCTCTCCTTCATCCAGATATAGGCAAGTGATGTATATTTGGACTATTTCACCCGATTGATTTCATTTAAAGTTCCACTGCACCACAGTATCTATTTGTTTCTCCTTATAGACTGGGGCACGCATTTGATTTCGATCCCACAATCCTCCTTTCAAATAATTTTAATGTTGCTTTTGTATTCACAACGGCATTCATAAGGAGACATAATGGCGATGGCTCATCATCAGGTTTTTTGTGGTTCATTTCAATGGTCTGATAGTGGTTCAAGCAGTTCATGCACAAGGACACAAATGTCCTATTTTTCATAAGATTTAGCCCAACTAATATGTAGGCAAGTATGTAAAAAATAAAATACAAAATTATCCTAACAAAGTAGTCTTTTGGCTTAGGTAAGCATTTCTTTAACCCCAGGAACAGCAGATGCTACATTGCAAGTTATTTAAATTTGGGCCTTTCTGAAAAGACAACAAAATTCACCTACTAGACCAACATAAACACTAATGAAATAATGACAAGGTCCTTTTTAAAAGGAGTGCCATGTCAGAATTTTATAATCTGTTTTTAATACTGTAGCATTAATTGCTTGCAAATATACTACACACTGAGGCAAAGTTCTCTCTTGGCATATAGTGTTTTCTTGCCTGCAGACTGAAACCCCATTCTGCAGTGACCAAGTCTATCAGCAACAGATAGAATCAAAAGGCTAAACTAAAATTTGCAGAGGAACATGAATAGAGGAAAAGTGGTTCAAATATCTCTTTAATGACAGCAAGTTTCACTGAGTTAGTTCTGATAGGAAACATTATCTTTCACCAAGGTGTGTGGAAGGATCACGTATTGGGGAGATGCTTTTTGCAGCAGACATTGAATATTTTATAAAACTACATGGCAAGATGAATACTACAGATGCACCGATTCAGTGTTTGAATTGGCTATTGGTCCAACTTTTCTTTGTATGTTTGCAAAATCTTTTAATTTAACTTCAAACTGTAGTCGAGTAACATGACTAAAAAGTTCCAAGACCAAAGGTTGCTTTCCATCTCTATACAAATGTATAGAGGTGCATATTTTCAATTTAGTACTTTAAGCAATATTCAAGTGCACAGTTGGATATATTCATAAATGAATACAGACAATGTGTCCTGTGAGTGAGAAGAGGATAATCCAACATAAGGCAAGCCAAAACCTATTAAGATAAATTCACTGGCAATGCCCTGTTGTAGAAACTTTGTGTAGTGACCCTGCTGTAAAGTAGTATTCGATTAACATGTCATACTTGCTTATCCTATGCTTATGCTTATCTTCTCATGCAGACACAAAAAGTATGCTTTAGTTGAAATGTAATCATGAACCTTTTCTTTGAAAGATGAGATAGGACAAAAAAAGTTCTGGTGACACTGCTCCTTTGTTTTACTTTTATCTTAGTCTGCCTGCTCACTGTCAATCCTCCTTCTGTTGCAGACTTACAGACATATCCTTCCTTCCCTGCATTCCTACAGCAACCTGATTATATTCTAGACTTTGAAAAGTGGATGCGTGTACACAAAGAAAAAAAAATCCCCAAAAAATAAAAGAAAAAATGAAACCCAACATCTCTGGCTTTGACCTTTTCCTGCACATTATCGCTCATTCCAACTCTAGACTCATTAGGACCGATTTACTCTGACGTGGAGTTCACATAGCACGTATCCACATAGACACAAATGCGCATTCCAGGGTCTATGGCGGTTATTCGTTTGGCATTCTGAGCCAGAATGACATCATAAGGCAGGCGGCGTAAACACCCTTGATTGGTGAACAGCTGAGACTGCCAAGAGAGCGGTTGTCAGTGTTGGTGGTCTACAGTCTCTTTCCAGAGTCCTGCACGACAGGGACTAAATGAATAAGGTTGAACAAGCATGTGTTAGACTGCTGGGACTGATTAAAGCATTTGGGTTTGTTCTGTTTGTTTGAAAAGCGGCACTCACATCCTCAAATCCTTTTTACATGCCAACCTTGTCTTGCAGCAGTAAATATATCATAAATATATGGTTGTGTGATGTTTGGTTTGCTAAGTGAAACATGCATTCAGTTGCATGCTGCTGCTTATTTTTCTTTTAATTAAAGTTTGTGAATGTGTGTAATCAGTGTGTGTGCATGCGCACATTTGTCACCATACAACATTAGCCCATTTGCTATCTTTAAGCTGAGACTTTGATTTTTTGGGGACATTTGGTAATATATAATTGTGTTGTCCTTTTTACAAGCTTATCCCACAGCAGCTTAGTGGGCTGGAAGAGAGCCAAGAGAGGTGTACTGTACAGTGCCGAAGTGATAAGAGGCACCGTGAGGCTGCGTATATACACCTGTGTCTATTCTACACATACACATGCAAATTGACTTTATTTGTATATATTTACCTGAAGATTAAAGAAGGTTTCTGCTGCTCCCTTATTCCCAAGGAGTTGCCATAACAGATGAATCCACGCATTTGATTTGGCACAGAATTTAGATGCCCTTCAAAATGTGTATTAAAGACATGATGCAACCCTCTCATTTATCCGGGCTTGGGACCAGCGCTAGCTTTTACACTAACTTTTGACACCCTGAGGCTGCATTTGTGTCTCCTCTCGGTCTCAAACCAGGCATCTTTCATTTTTTTGTGTTAATCACCACACCATGGAGCCACATATATTTATCTGTAGATGCACAGGATATCACTCTATAAAGCCATCAAAGCAACTGTGTGTATCTGGACCATTAATGTGAAAATAAAGGCATTGAGTGCAGTCCTCCACCAAGGCCAATGCCTTATCTCACAGTTTTACAGTAATGTGGATTGGCACTAAAATTTAATAAATCCTTTCTATGTTATACCTCTCTGAAGTTGAGGCAAAATAGCAAACACATTAGACCACAAAAATAGGAATTATATGTTCTCTGCTATAAGTTATGCTTTGAAATGTATTTTAAAGTTGGACAGTTGTTTTCAGGTGTAAAAATGCTATATCAAGCAGCTGTGGTTGGCATGTTTTCAAAGGAACGTAGCAGCAAGTACATAATGGATTTCATGCCGAGACAATAAATGAAGTTTTACAGAAAATATGATTACTTATCCAAGGTGGCTATAAAAGCAAAGCCTTCGATAAGGTCAAATAAATTATTACTTCAAGAGATATAGCACTTGCTACAACCAGGACATGTGCCTTCATCTTATAACTGGTGAAACATACACTAGTTTGTTGGCCAACTTAAAAAAAAAGACTATAAATCTATGTGAGCTCTTTAAAATCCATAAAGACACTTCATGAAATACTTTCAAGGCACCATATTCTTGACATTTTGCTTTATTTCTGCCTCAAAATACATTTTATAATTTTAGTTTCCAGTAAAACAAAAGAATTTGCAATGCCTGCAAAAGATACTCCAAGCCTCAATTATCTGGAGAGACTTCCTCTTTGTTCTCAAGCTCCGTTAGGTTTAGGCAGTTCAGCAGCAACGTGCTTGTGTTGGTGTGTTATTCTTACATTTACATGAGCGTGTAATTGTTGAACTTAGCAGTGTGTTCATTCATTAGTGAGTGCTTACCTCCCTGGTCCCTCTCCTCATCTCTCTACATTAGCTCTGACAGTAATGACTTGCCAGGCCTAACCTCTTAACTGGGCTGATGCATGGTTGTGGGAAAGCCACTCTCCCTGCCTAGCTAAAATGGAAACATGCCGTTTGAGTGTTTCAGTCTTGTGCCCTCACCCTCAGTTTCCTTCCTTTCTGGCCAATTTATTCTTTCCTACAAGCAGAAAGTAACATTTTATCTTTACCTAAACTTTACAGACAAGGCAATGTATACTGTTTAGCAATTTTTTTTTTTTTTTAAAGTGCACTACTTTCCAAATACAGGGAATGCTGGAGAAATTTCATTTAGAGTGTGCAAAGGCAAGCTTTATCTTTACTGATTGTACCAAAAACCTACAAATGTGCAATGCTGTGCAAAAGTCTTGAGCAATCCCTCATGTCTTCATATTTTGTTTCTAAGGAGCCAAACGTTCTTGTAATTTTGGCCTTGATCCTTAGTTTTCCAGGTTTTTGAAAAGTCTTTCAGTTTTTCTTTGTTACTCATTTTCAGTCCAGTTCTTTTTTATCTGCCCATTTTAAGAGGAATTTCTTTTTTGTTTGTCAAGCCACTTAAGGCAAACCTTTGAATAATTCAAGTATAAAAAAGCACCTAAATGAAGGAAATGCCCAGTGTTGTGTCTACACATAACAGACAATTTAACAAAGAACCAATGTAAATTGTACTCTAGGCACATTACAACCAGCCTGTCATCACATCATTTGTTGCCTTTTTTTAGCAGAAGTGCCAGTTTGACAGCTATAAAATAGCATTTTTGTATAAGCAACGTGATTCCCAAAAACCTGTTTGCCGAAAACGTTAAATACTTCAGCATGGTGTGCAGTGTGTCCTTAAAAAAGAAAGAAGCCACTGGACAAATGGAGGGTAAAAGAAGTCGCAGGCATAAACATGTTATTTACAGCAGATGAACTGTACCTGAAACTCAAGTCATTAAAAAAACAGGAAAATATACATCTGGTGCTACAGTTTAGCCACCTAATGTTTGCCTAAGACCAATGAGAAATGGTCTTAGTGGAAGGGTGACTGTCAAGAAGCCATTGTTAAGGAAGTAATATGCCAAACTACTTAAGAACTGGACTAAAAAAATAGTAATAGTTGTCTTTTGGGCTGACAAATTCAAATTTTGCTTCAAATCTGTGGTCAATATGCATGTAGGAGGTCAGAAGAGAGTGAACTGCTGTAGTACAACAGTAAAGAAATTATTGTCAGATTTTGATCTACCATGCAATACCATGGAAATACCATTTCATGTCTGATTGGGAACAGCTTCATTTTTCAGCATGACAATGATCCCAAACACACTGCCAATGCAGTAAAAGCATAAAAGGATAGAAAAAACCCCACAATGAAACACTATCGGTCATGGATTGACCTTTCCAACATCACTTAAGCAGTGTGGGATCATCTTGATAGAGAATGCAATAAAAGACAGCCAATATCCAAAGAAGACCATTGCAGAGCACATAGTTTATAGGCAGGGTAAAAAATGTCCAGATAGAGTTTTACCAAACCCTAAATAAAGATTAATTGACTTAAACAGTTGTTAATAGACTGTTGATATAAAAAAAAATTCCACAAATTTACAAAACTATTCTGTTGTCGCAACAGAATAGTTCATTCATATAACTTATGAATAAATGTGTTATATGCAAATAAAGGCACATATCACTGCTGCATGCAAGATGATGCAACTTCCCAAAATAATATAAATTTACAAAAAATTATTTGAAAGTATGACTACTTACAATCCAGGATTAATGGGAGAAGATGACACAATCAGCAGGATTAAAGATAACTTAAGAACTTTTATATCAATTAACAGTGACTGAATCAAACTCCTATGATACAGGACCCCAAATGTCTCTGCTGTAGTAACCTGCAGTTGTGATTTCAATCATTTTAGTCCTCTTCAAACTGCAGCGGAAAAATACAATTTTAGTTTCCATAGACAGAAATATATCCATTTTTCTTGCATGCAGTTCGTTTTTTGAGTGCAGTAGACTTCTTTTTATATTATCAGACATATGCTGCAGATTTGTGGAACATATTCATGAAGGACTTTTAGCCTTTAGGGCTCTTTTACCCTCACTCCATCCAGAGGGTGGAAACGATACACGAGTTCAGCTATGCGATTCCTGACTGGACTGCAGAGATAAGAGAGCCCAAATAAATCTCCATCCTTCCAAATGGGTTCCAGTGACAGTGGAAATAAAGAGGTTTTGGTTGGCCAGCCAGATGACTGACGTCTCAGTGCTGTTCCCACCTCAGTGACCAGTAGATAAACCCCGGATTAGAGAGAGAGAGACACTATTAGACTGCTGCCATCACACATGCATACACACACAAAAATGTATAAGCCTAAATCCATGGGTATGGTGTGTCCTTGCAAATACAGACAGCATTCAGACACATTGGATTCATTCAGGAATTTATATAAATGAGATGTTTGCCAGACACACTTGACACTTATACAGCCCCAGTGAGTATATTTAATTCTAAAAGTTCTGAATTAAGATTCACACAATCACTCCATGATATCTCTCCTTTGTTGAGCCAAGCATCCACTAGAGCGGTCTAGCAACAAGGGCATAATCCTTCACTGGTTTCCCATCTACAAACAGTGCCAATTATGCTTGCTGGATTGCACAACCAAGCTGGAGGTACCCCTACCTGGGTTAAATCCATCTCTCTGTGGTAGGCGGTGACCATTTTGCCCTTTCGCCATCCTTGCACCCCAGAATTAATTATTTATCAAAAATGTTAGGCTGCTGAAAGGTTTGAGTAAAGAGGAGAAGAAGAAGAGAACGAAAACAGAAAGGGAAAGATGAAGGTAACACCAGAGCAGAGAGTGGAGAGATGTTATCGGGTATCAGAGATTCTGTCTGAGCTGTGGACCTCTCCGTGTTGTGAACTCCTGGCGGCCTGACCTAAAATGATTTCAATCTATCTTTGGCTGAAGGAAAGACATCCAAAACGGGATAAAGTCAATAACAGCTTCATAAAGCATACACCTGTTTCCTTTGTACACTGAGAAATGGGATGAAACAGGTTGGTCATATAGATAATTTACTTCCATATCAAAGAAGAGTGTGTGACATTTAAAGAGGACATTTTGCTAAACACAAACACAGCCTTAGTTTTGGGTTCCATACTTTAAGTTGCTTAAAGAAGTTGCTTTTAGGTAAATGTATAAAAGTCTCTGTGTTTTAAAAACTAAATCTAAAATTTAATACATTATAGCAGTAATTTTTTAAATTTTATTTTAAGAAAGAAATTGGCAATGCTTAAGAGTGTACGCAGAGCTAAACTAGCCTTAACTGAAGCACACCATTAGAGCAGCAGACATAAAACATTAAAAGTACCCAATTTCCTTCAATATATAGTCTTGTTCTAAGACCTATGAGGTGGCTGTGCACACAAAGCTCAACAGATCTAATGCAAACACCATGGACCCATGAGAGACGCAATCATCATTAATGTGGTTATTCTAATTAAATCATCAGGGCTTTCTGCTGAGCTAGCTGCCTGCTGTTTGGTAGGTTCCCTGATAGCTTGTCTAGCAAGGTCTCTTTAACCATCAGTCAATGCCCAAAACAGATTGTTAGCCTGTTACAGCTGGGTCCTCATAAAACAAGTATACTAGGGCATTATTATGGCTCTTGGCCCCGGTACAAAAGTGTTCCAGTTTGCTTTGTTCAGATATAGATGCTCCTGGATGAGGATGGAGGATCAAACTGTACTTGCTTACACCCCTGACTAAAATTACATGTGATGTGCAAATCCTGTTTGCATTTAGGGGTTACATATTGTAGTGGTATGCTCACACCACGGAGTACTGCATCTATTAATCATCTACAACAACAAAAATAAAGGCCGTGCTCTAGAGCTACTTGATCTTTGAAAGCATATACCAGTTTGAGGACAGATCTTCCTTAACTCTGATTTGGCTGTTGATTATCCCTTGAGGATAATGTGGTGCAGTTATGCAAATGCTGCACCCTGGAGAATGGCCCTTATCTTCAATGGCTCTGCAAAACTCCAGCTGTTTTTTAATTGGTTGCCAGGGTGTGTGAACAACAAGTACCTCCCAGCAGTGCTCTGGTCGGTGATGGAGAGGCAGTAATGCATGGCACGTGGCCAGGGAACTCAGAGGGCCTGACTGGGTCAATATAAGCAATGCTTGCTGTTGTGGTTTTCAAACTTTTTCTCCAGGGGGGAAGATTTACATAAGATTTGTTCTCATTGCCCAAACAGATTTTGTGGGTGATTGAGTAAGATAAACCAGCATCATTTATTTACTTGTTTTTGGCTATCAACCAACAAGGCTGTATCATTCAGCTTAGACTAGAGGGACTTAGATTGCCTTAGCAATAGAGGGGCAACAGTGAAGAAATTTAGGAAATGTAATGACAGTCGGTATTAAAATAAAAGCATTTTTATTTACATAACACTAATATTTAGATAAGCTGTTCAACTCTTAAAGTGTTCAGATCAAATCCTGCTGTATGAATCTCAATTATGGACCCTGACCAAAGTGCTTCGTAACAACCGGGATATTACACTCACATGATTCTTGCCACCCTTAATGTTTCCTGGAGGAGCCACATCACCAAAATGCATGTGTACAGCAGCCTACTGAAGCTCTCAAGTGCTATCCGCAATCGCTGTCTCACATGCTTGCCATGCGATGTGTCAAGATGAGATAGCTGCGAAGATCTCACTGTGAGAGCCAGACGCTAAGAGGAGGTGTGGTTGCCCATTCCTGACCCTCAAGAAACTGATCAAAGACGGCTGCAGAACAAAGACCTTGTGTCTGCCATGCCTAACAGAAATGTCTGGAATGACTGGATTGATGACAGACGATTGATGATGACTGATAATGATGGTATTTACCATTCCAAAATAAAAGAATATGTATTATTATGTATACTGCTACTGATAAGTTCTGTTATCTTTAATAACTAAACAAATCTCAAATAATATTTGCTTTTCAATGGTTACAGAGCTCAATTCTGTTTTCATTCAAACTTTAATCATCGCAGAGAGCAGAGAAGAGACACAAAACTCATCAACCAGAACCATTTTTCACACCCCTTCTCATTAGCACAATCTGGTTATTAACCAAAATTCCCACTTTGGAACAATAACAATTATTTTACCTTTTCATTTATCTGCTAACAATTACCAGCTGTTGATATACTGCATCCCTAGAGAGCAACGCAACGTTTAATAAGAAAAAAACCCAACAAAGAAGCATTTTAATACTGTTAACAGAAAAAGTGCACAGTTTTTAGATGTAAGTATCTGGAATGTGTTGAAGGTACATCGCATTTTAAACTTGGCTCTCTTCCTGCCGGTCTTGTTTTGTAAAATAAATAAATAAATAAAGCACTTGCTGATATTGAACTTGATGTTTTGTGAGTTTCTCAAAGCATTTAATTTTTTTTACTTCCACTAGATGTCAGCTTGTAATATTGGTGTGACTTGTGCAATGTTGCCTCTACTCAAACAACACAATAGATTTTGACCTGATATATACTCAGGGGAAAAAAAGCACTCAAGCATCCCTAGCACTAACCACATGTCAAAACTTAGGGATACACTACAGAACTGAATTACTGGTGAAAAGAATTTGACTGATCTTTACTCAGTGTCGCCTCTAGCACTCATTTCCGAGCAGCGTTTCAAATCTTGGTAGAGAGTATGACACTTATTCTTTTAGACTGGATGTCTAGGCAAAAACAGTGCTGTATTCGTATAAAACACTATTACCATTAGTATCACTCCAGGAGCTGCAGTTGACTTATAACTTTTTTTGAACACTGAGATCTAACTGATGGATTAACCAGGATTTTTCTACCTCGCTTTGAAGGCTTGTCCATCTGCCCTGATGGGAGGCACTGATCCATCCTCGCCCTAGCACTTGGTTCAGCATCAAACCACCAAACTGAAATGTCACTTTAACTCTGTGCAAGCACTTCTCACTGCAGGACTAGCTTTGTCCCCAGGCTACAACTCGAATGTTTCATACAGCGTAATGTCAGAAAGGCTATTCCCCCTCCATCTCACATTTGAATCATATTCACCTACCTCCTTTAATGTGTTATTCCTGTGGATAGGTGGGAGAGAGCATTCACTCAAGGGATGCCAAAGACAAATCATTACACTACTGCCCTTAGTTAGTCACCCATACATACACACAGACACACAAAGGCTTGGGCAAATGTGTATTTTTACAGTATGTGAACTTGCAGACACACCATCTTCAGGAGGGAAGGTGGCCAATTTCAAGAGGCTTGACACATACAACCACTTCTCCCCTCTCCTTCTCCCTTTCTATTCCCCTTTCTCTCCACCAGTTCCTTTCTTCAGCTGCCTAACCTGTCAAGCCACAGAGAAAAATTCATTCACACTCGGGAGAGGAACCATTTGCAGGTCTGGAGAGAAGATCCTATCCTGGTTAAAAGCTGCCCTTGTGAGAAATTCTCAACTGACTTTTGAGGCAACAGATCAACTCTGATTAGGATTTGAGTCATTAAATTTAGAAGAGTTACAAATTATAAGCAGAAATTACTGCTGCGAGAGATTAACTGATGGCTGATGGAAGTTACTAATACTGAATTTCTCATATGAGTGACTTTTATGTCCCTGTTCTTGTGCTCTTGTGTCTCCATTGTGCTGAAACAACTGTTCATCTGTGTCATCTTAATGCTGGCTCTTATGTGTTCCTGAAGTGGATTGAATGATATGAACATATGCTCAACCCATCTTTGAGTGTTTCGTCTTGCCACTCTATGCTCTTAAACAGACTTGCCCCATGCTGCAATCTGTGAAGCATAACGTAACATATGGCAAGTTTACGATGACTGTCCAGTCGCAGCCACCAGCCAATATCAGTTTAGAAGTGAGGACACGCCATCTGTCAAAAAGCTGATCACTGGTGCACAACTTTATGTTTTTGTGCCATAACTGTAGAAACATGCAAACACTGCATGCATATAAAACATGGAGAAACATAGGGCTCATGCACAGAGAGATGGCAAGGGGATTGAGCAAAAACAGTTGAACAAATCTTAAACTTGGAAGAAAAACAAGTGCAATACACACACACACACAAACACTTACTTATCTGACTCTTATCACTGAGAAAAATCAAATCTTCAACTGTTGTTTGGGATGAACGTGAGCTGTTTGTGGAGGAAATTACAAGTCTGTTTATTCTGTCAAGTCAGCATGGAGAAGAAGTAGAGTTTTCCTGCGGAGATTGCAAGGATAAAGATTTGGCAAAGAAATAATGCATTACTTGTCATGGTTAAGCGTTAGAGTGCAGTGATATAATAAAAACTGTCTTTTTACGTAAATGAAAGATGCATACACAACCACAGAAATGAAGGAGGACATGATCGTCATAAGAAAAAACTGTTTCCGAGCGAGTAAGCAAACTTCTCCAATCTCACTCATGAGCTCAGAACTGTGAAGATCAACCACAGAACAAGATGTGGCAAACACAACTGGGCCATGCTTTAAAATTTCCATAAGAGTTTCATTCCACCAGTTCATATGTTTAAATTAGTGGTAAACAAAGTAGTAACAAACGGTAAAATGACCAGGCTTAGTGACAAGCGTATTATACTGTGGAAAGACATTCCTACAGTCGATTATAATTACCTCACACACACACAGTGGAAAAACTGAAAACAGTGACTGTGAGATTGCTCAACTGGGAAGTAGGACAAGATTTTAATGTGCTTGCTAAACTGCTTTGTCTCTCTGATTCTCACATGTATTCACTCATTAATAGTTATATTTCAGCATTAACCCTTACACAACAAAGTCACAATATTAGGAATGGGCATTTCGAGCAAAAATGCTATTTGACTTAAACTGGGAACTATTCCACTAGTCTTCAAAGATTACTTACCCCATCTGCAACTGTACTCAAATGACAGTGCATACCTGTGGTAGACTTGTGACATGCTTGCTTTGTTTTCATTTATTATTTGAAGGAGCTCTAGATAGAACTATTTGAAGGGTCCAGAGGTCTTTGGTTTTGTGTGTTTCCCTGTTTGTGTGGTACTGTCTAATCTTTTTTAATGGTCTGTTCCCTGGGCCATTTCTCAAAATGCATACTTGAGTGTACTTGTATTCCTGTGGACTTGTGAAATGTCATCAGTCACAACCTAATTACAGGTCCAACTCAACGTATGAATCAAGTTAAGTGTGCTTAAAAAGGGTAAACCAGGTGGGCTGTGACATGTGTGGACTATCCCATAAGGTAATATGACTGAAAATCAAAAGTGGCAATCGTGGAGGAACGCAACCAAAACTGTAAATAAGGTTTTGAAATACTACTGTGCCACAAAATAAACCTTTAAGATGTTTTTAGACGAGAATACATTTGTGTAAACTCCAAATAAGTGGTTGATTTATCAAGATATTGCCTATTTGCAAATGTGTTTTGACATTTTCAGATATTTTTTTTTTATCCCTGCTAGTTTAATAGCCAGCTACCTTTTTACCAGACGGTCAGAATTTCTAAAGCCCAACATCATTTTCAGAATCTCTACTGGCCCTCGCCCGTCTGTGAAAGGTGAATAAGAGACATAATCACAGGTGACATTGGATATATTTTAGGGTTTCGTTTGTTCTGGAACAAATTAGTTTCCCTAAGGTTAAAGTTCAGCTTTATAACTGGATCACGTTATTTAATTGTAATGTTTTACTGTCAATATATTTTTAACTGAATCTTTCACTCATCTTTTTTTGCTTGATGTAGAACTACTTCGTTTACCAGATTATTTTAAATTAAAACTGACATTAAAAATATTTTAATCCAGCCTTCTCACTGGGAGTAGAAAAATCTGGACCAGCATGTTAATGATATTCATAGAGAGCCTGAGTTCCAAGTGCACTTGCCAAGTATGAACTTGGCATACTTGGCATTGGCAACAGAAGCACTGGAAAAAATGTTTGAAAATTAATATTTTAGGCAAAAAAAAGTTCCATAACTGATTCGATTTTTTGTCTTCAATAACTTAATTACTATTTGAAAATTATGCCCATTCCTAATAAATATTAGAAAAATGTTAGATGACAGGGACATCTTTTATTCTCTGCAAAACCTTGCAGCAAGGCAAAGAAGCAATTTGTGTTATTCCTTTTTTTTTTTTTGAATTAATCTAATCTTAACAATCCCTCCCATCAAATTCAAAGATAGATAAGTCTATTCTGCTTTGAATAATAATTCATGTCTGATTAGTTTTATTCAGAAACAGGTTCAATTACGTGCTTAGAAATGATTAAGTCCTAGCATGACCTCCATGCTTCCTCTTTCTTTAAAATATTGAACATTTTTCATTTTAAAAGTTTTCCATAAAAGCCTCAACACTGACAGTCCATTGCCATTGTATATGCACTGCAGGATTCATTGTCATACATCACATTTGCAAGCTCGTTACTGGACCTGCTAGATCACCTGCTAAAGTAGATGTAATGTCACTCCTCTACTATTGCTCTCTCTCCTCCCTCATTCCCACCTCATTCTCGTCCTCCTCACCTCAAGACTCATCTGCTGAGGGCTTTAACAGACAAAATGTGTACAAACATCTTTATTTACTTCCAAAACTGTCACAATTACTTATTGTCAGTAGTATACAACCTTCCCGTCTCCGGACAACTGACAACGAACCAGCTGATCAACAATAGCTGGTTATAAGCTAATATTCTGACAGCTAATTCGGCCTGAGTGTCCCAAAAATCACATTTTCCCTCTGATAAACAGTTCAATTACATTATTATATGAGATTATGAGAATGAGAATTTAGTCGCCAAGTGTCTGCATGGCAAGTATAAAGGGACCCTAACCATAGCTGCCAATGGAAAAAACAGCAGTGCTGACCAAGCAAAACGTTCAGGATATCCTCAGAAACTCACCTCAGCATCGCTGCCATTGGACAAAAATGAGCTTCAGTGACTCATCGTCCTATATCGGGCTCCTTTCACAATGTATTGCACCCTTACTGATTAAAAAAATGTGGACACCTGACAGCTGAGATAAACACTGGACTACAGATAAACAGCAGCTAGAGCTGTTGACAGTGGCCACTGAAGCAAGGGTAACGCACTTGGAGAATTGGGAGGGGTAAGAAAATAAAATTAATTTGACTGCAATCTATTGACATCTAGTGGGGAGATTTTACACATTGTACCTTTGAAGAAAACAATTTTCACTCAGCGATTGGTGGATGTGTAAATAGCAAACTATCTAAAAAAAAAAAAAAGTTAACTGTCGATTTACAGTTTTTATATCTAGTAATTAATTACTATTTCTGAATGTGTTGATTTTATTTAAAAGAAAGAATCTCAGACAATTTAAATTCTCTTTTTTCTCTCTCTTTTTTGCTACAAGGTTTTTGAAAACCATCCATTTAATAAATAAGTAAATAAATAAAAGCCAACATCTACCAGTGAGATTACTTTGATTACTTTGTTAAAAAAAAACAAAAACAAAACAATGCAGAGTCAAAAATAAAACTAGCTCTCTCTCAAACCACCTCCATTGGCTCCTTTCGATGTAGAGGACTATCAGTTCTACTCTAAACCCCTCCTGGATGACCAAACACCCAACCCTATTGCTAAATGAGAGTCCAGACACAATTCAGAGGAGGCTCATTTCTGCTGATTGCATTGAGTGTATCTCAAGTGCCATCTCACTCTTTCAGTCAGTACCCAGAACTTGTGACCAGAGGTGAGGGTAGGAACGGAGCTCAACCAAAATCGACAGCAGTGCTTTCAAACTGCTCTGTTTTCAACACAATGGACCATACAGCATCCACTCTGATGTGGCACCAGTCCATCTGTCAGTCTATAAAGATATAATCTATTCAAATCAAATAAGGAGAACAAAGACATCCATCCTAAATCCCCTAGTAATGCCAGTCTTTTATCCAAACTTTTATAGGCATGTGCACTCTGCACCAAACTTATTCTAATTGCCTGTACTCCCTCATGTTGTAGCAGAGGGGGAGAAGATGTACATTATGTTTTAGTTGTGCCTAAGATGTAAATAAAACATTGTCTGTCTCAGATGGTAGTTATACTGCTGCACCTTCATGGCTTCATTTAATCCTTTCCTCCTCTCACTCTTATAGGCTCTTATCATGGGTGAAGAGGGGATACTCCTTGCTCTCATCATCAATCATCGCAGCCCGTGCCCTGTCACCCTGCTGGCAGAGGTGCTATACCGTGTGCTATTGTTTTGTTCTGTTTTGTTTGCTGCATTGCACTGGCTCTATTTTTGGTACCAAAGGTCTTATGGGCTGACTTGGCACTCATAAAAGCTCTACAGCGATCTAGATGGATGTTTACCTTCAGAAATTCAGAAACTCTTAACAAAAGTTTCAAAGGCAAATAGCTTGCGAGAAAGTCTCCAAACCAGGACATTTAACTTCTGGTTGAGACAGGCACCTTTGTGAAAGCTGACCTTGTATCTCAAGTTCTAAACAATAAATGTGCAATCACAATGCTGGTCCCAAAGGCCTTGAACAAGGTCACATACAACATGTACCTTTTGAAAAGTGAGATTAATTGTATAAACCTAAGATATAACAATCCTGGAGTATTAACTTGCACATTTATAGTCACAAACATTTCTATCACAGTCTGTAATACTTCATTAACAATGATATATAGATTGCTATGAGTACCTGGACAAAAGGCCTTGTGAAGAATGTGACTGAGTGTAGCAGGAGCTCTCTGTAATGTGTTGACTTTATTAAGTTCCCTGAGATATGAATTAACTTTAAGTGTAGCTCAGTGGCATAGCAATTCCTCCTGAATGACTGAAGTCCTCAATGCCATAGTTAATCATGAGCTAATCTTGGCTGAACAAGTGTTTGAAGAAAATATGAATATGAAAACTTATGTTATGTGCTGTGGAAAAGTCTTGGGCTGACCCTCTTTTTCCTTTTTTTCTTATTTTAATTTCTTATAATTTTTTAAGTGGTCTTAAGCAGTAGTTTTCTGGGCTTTCTCTAGTCACTGGCTGCTTTTTCACTCAATTCTTGTCCTCGTACCTGACTATTTTTCAGAGGAATGTGGTTGAATGTTAAATTTTGTGCATTTGTTTGTTTGTTTTTTGTGTTGGTTGTTCAATCACCTAACACTTCATCATTCATACATTAAAACAGTGGTTCTCAAAGTTTTTACATCATTCCCCACATGGCAGGAAGAAATATTTTCACATCCCATCTAAACAAAACAATGACAGAAAAGCCTAGCTGCAACTTTATTTAGATAACAAACTCATTCACAATGAATCCTTCAGTAATTTTATTTTTAACAAACAACTTTCATGTCAAACAGCTATTTGTAACTTTTGTCACTAGACTGTTTCATTAGTCTGCACCACTTCTTCAAGAAAGCAACAAGTTAAACAGAATGTGAACATTGCCAGAAATGGAAAAATAAAGTTCAGTCTTAGTCTTATAAAAAAAAAAAGAAATCCAGAAACTTGTGAACAGAGATGAAAAATATATAATTTAGTGAGAGTTTAATACTATTCACTTTTAGTGGCTGCAGTGAGCCTGTTTTTGACTGCAGAGCTGTGGCGGGGCGTGGTCTGTGGCGCAGCTGCGGGGGAGGCGGACGTACCTGAGCGGCATCTGCAATCACGCCTCGCCAGCTTAAAACAGAATGAACTAGGTGTCATGGTCCGTGGTGGGTGGCTGAAATTTCCATGAGGCTCCTGAACCTACCTGAGATCCGTCCCTGGGCAGGGCCACCTCCTCCAGCTTCTGCACACCTGG
>VVHJ01013899.1:26748-38602 GCA_015107715.1 Tylochromis polylepis | reverse complement strand
AGTTAAAAAAGAAAAAAGGGGGGGGGGGGGAATCATTGTAATCACATCTGCTGAAAAATAAAGGGAGATGTACTGAAATGGGAAAAAAAAAGAAAGAGAGAAAACGCTGAGCCATGTCACCTTTTGTTTTGTTCAGTGCTAAAATAGCTTGAAGCTCCCTTTGGGTTCAGTTTGACGACATCTTGATGTTTTCATCTCTCCTTGGTTCCTCTGAACTTGCTTAATCTTTAAAAGCAATAGTTTCGTTCTGGCGCCGGATCAAGCGGCTCAAATCCTCGTTAATCTATCTCTGTCTTTAAGTAGATATTAGTGGGCTTGCCAGAATGGCTAAAACAGCTCAAATGGAGGTAGATTTTAATCTTACGGTCAAAAGTTCCTGGAAGTTGAAAAGGAGGAGATATGTATGTAAGGAGGGCCGGAGTTAACTAGCTGTGTGTGATAGCGTGGGGCAGCCACAAGCAAGTCTCGTTGCTGGCGGGGGTTGGGTGTCTGAGGAAGCAGTAAACTCATGGATGGCTTATACAATCCTCTCCTTTTCACACAGGCTATTGAATCTCTCAGTAATACGAGCACCGGGGATATTGAATAGCGCATATAAAAGAAAAAGAGGAAGAGAAGAATAAGGAGAAAGGAGACAATGAAAAGATTTCATATGATAATATATAAGTATTTACAACTAATGGCAAGACATCTGAATTCTTTTTGTTAATATTTTTTAAACAGGATACAGGAGGCCTGTTTGTCAGTGTGTCTGATAATCATAAACAGGAGCAGGAGTCAATAAGATCTTAACAAGTGGAACAAATTCTGCCAGCGCTGTAAGTTTATTGAAGCCTGTTTCCAATACAAAATTGGTTTCAAGAGTTTTTCAGAGTTAACAAAGGATGATGTGAATGGCTGTTGTGCTGGTAAAGAAAGGCTAATTTTTTTTATTAGAAAAACACAGGAACTACATTTTCTCAACCCAGTATTCGTGTTTCTAGCGAAGGTGAAAAGTGAGAACTTTTTTCTTACTTTAGATCTTTAACTGAAGCTCAGTTTAATCCTTGCATTCATTAAAAAAAAAAACACCTTATAGACCTTGACCTTGAATTTAACTTGCATTTCATTGGAAATATGAAGCTGAACAAGTGCTTGTTAAGTGATGACATATCGGCCCTGTTTCCAGTCCAGGTGTCTACCGCGCTGAGGCTGTTGTTTTGTTTGATGAGTCGTAATGTTTTGTGATTTGTTTTATTTAAATAAGCCCTCCCAAAAAAATAACCAGTGGCCATTTTCAGCGTCTCCAGCTTTTTATTAGCTTTCTTCTTTTGTGCAGTACCTCTTTAAGCAAAGTTTTTAAAAACAGCCCCTGGGCTCGTGAATATTTGAATGCTTCAGAAAAGAATGTCTCTCAGGCCAACTAATATTTCACTGTGGACATTGAGCTTTTTCATAGCAAATAATCCAAACCATGCAGCCACATATTAATGACTAACCTCGTGTTATGGACATATCATCTCAGATGTTCTCTCGACTTAAGTTTGGTCCATTTTTGGTCTCTTCTTTCTGCCAGGTGATGGCGTTTGTATTGAAGCTTGTTTCTGCCACTGAAGAAAAAATATTTTGGCATCTATAAGTCAAAATTTCAGGTTAGTGTCTAAGAATTTTGACTTAATAATTCATAATTTTGTGTAACCAATGTCAAAATTTCGAATTACTCAGATATAACTCGAAATTTCAAGATACTTAGTAAGTCAGAAGTTTGAGATACATAACACACATTCATTTCAGATAATAACTTTGAAATTTTGGCTTCTTTTCAGTGGCAGAAACAAGCTTCCATACATTTGTCTCTGCCTAATCAGTTACCCTTAACACAAACTTTTACTGAGAACAAGTTAACCTGCATCTTTCCTGTGCTAATGTATTTAGCTTAACTTTTGCTCTGTAGCTAGCCACCAGATTATATTGCCAACTAACTCCACTTCACTAACCCTGCAAACATCACTGTTATTTAGTTTTCTGTCTTTGTTTAAGTCTAAAGTTATAGCAGAGCTGTAAACACTACAGTCAGAACATGGTTCGTCATCTTTAGGTCAAAACTAGCTTGCTAACTTCCTGCTAACATCTGTTGCTGCTAACCTTTTTAAGTCCTCTTTTTCAATGATAAACTTTATTGTAAAACATGTGAGAACAGACACACTGATTGGTTGATTGGAGCTGACATAATTTAAATTTTTTCAGCTCTCAATGGTGTCTCAGTGTTTGCTTGATGTTTGGGAATTGAAGGAGCCTTTGGGCCCGGATATGGCTAAAGATGTCAATCTTAACAAGTGGATTAAGTACTTAAAAGTCTGTTTTAAATTCAGTATTTTCCTAGATTATTTTTCAGTTTTCAGGAAAAATGGCAGATTTTTTTTTAAAAGTTTTGTTCTTTTTTTAAGGTCCAGTGATACGAATGACAGGGAAGCGGGGTTGTGCGGTCTTCACATTACTCGTGCCGAAATTTGAATCTTACAAGCACACGCATTAAATTGAGGTTAACCTTCTCCATAGCCACCCCTACCTCTCCCTCTCCACTATTAAGGGACGTGTTTGTGGGATCACAAACTATTTATTTTTCAACCACCCCTCTAACACACACCGCCCCTTCTGAAGGGACATGACAGTCCCCACTCTACTACCGTGGATAATTGGACACCTTCAGCATGAGAAATCCCTTGCTGAAACAAAACATGCACTGACAAATTGTGTAGACTCATATCAGGTTTGTCAAATATGAGCACATGAGACAGAGACAGACACAGACTTGAATGAACTTTAGCTACAATCTAGATGTGAAAGGTACACAAAACCCCCTTTGGCAGTGGTTCTTTCTGATGCGATGCACACACCGAATATCTCACTTCCTGAGCTGTAGTGTGGTATATGGCAGGATCAACAGGACGAAGATCCACGCCCTCAGGCTCCATGGTGGAGTTGTCCTCGGGGCATGTAACTAAAATCAGCACGCTCTTCACTGTACCCTGCATTGACCCATCTGGAAGCTAAATGCAAAACTGTGTGAAGATCAGAGCCAAGGGATGACCTGCCCCTATTTCTGCCCCGAAGGCTGCTGTTGTGTTTTACTAATGAGGCAAATCTTCCCAAGCTCACCTGGCAACTGCAATCCAAGATAAGTCTCACTGTTTAAACTGCAGACCTTAAGAAAAAATAGATGTCAAAGGGGTCTTTTTTTAAACCCTTTTGCGTAAAAAATTTCCTATAGTGGTTAGATCAAACATTGACATTAACTAAACTACACAAAGAGTTATGTAACTGTTAAATAATTAACTGATAAAATAATAGTGCCTACTAATCATCAGTAGTCTTAACATTTATTTTACCTTGTCATTCATTTATGAAATATAAATAAATTGCTTCAATCTTTTTCTAAACCTGACCAAACCTGAAAATAAAGGATGAGTCAAACAGGACATGGACCAGATTCTTGTGATTTACTCCAACATCACAGAACCTGCTAGAATTTGTTCATTTCAAACCAGTTTCAGAAGAATCATTTGCAACTTTATGATATTCATCCAGATTAAAGCGGTTAACCCACGCAGCTAGAAGGTTCTTGGTTTGCAGCCCCAGAACCTGGACAGCTTGCAGTTTTTGAGTCAACCATGAACTCCTGTGTATACCAAAGTATTCTAGAGTCAAGTATAAGGCCATCTGTCTGACAGCCAAAGCTTGGCTAAAACTGGGTCATGTAACAGGACAATGATCCTGGGCACAGCATCAAATCTGCAACAAATGGCCAAAAAAGAGAAGAATCAAGGTGTTGCAATGGCCCAGTCAAAGGCCAGGCCTCATGTTGTGGAAGGAACTTTAGAGAGCAGTGCATGAATGAATGCAAAACCTCAATGAAATGAAGCAACACTGTAAAGAATGATGTAAGAAACTGATAAAGTTAAACAGAAAATGATTGCTTTAAGTTATTTTGAACGAATCGTGAAAGAATCATAGAGTGCACTTGCACAGAGCCCTGTTTAAAAAATAAACCCTCTTTTTTCACACAATTATAAATAGTGTAGTCTACTGTCAGTCCAGTTTCCTCATTCTCTTTACGATCATTCAACAGTTTTGTTCCCTTTTTCTCACCTCAAACCAGTCTAGACTGGTGTGCAGCGTGGACAAGTAGCTAACCATGAATCGCTCATGAGGAACAAGGAGCCCTGCAGCATTGCCATGTCTCTCGTGTGTATGTGGCGACACAGAGAATAATGGCTTTAATAATAGTGTTCAGCCACAAAGGTTTTTTATACACAGAATGACTGGCTGACTCATGTGGGTCAAGACCTGCCACAGGTGGGGGATCCCAGGCTGAATAAACTCACCCCCTGACGGTAGGCAGCCACAGCCTCCGCGGCCCTTTTCACCCACCCAGGACACCTGCACTTGATACAAAAGCCATCCTTCTCTGATTCTTTTAGGGCATGAGCAGGGAGAGGGGAAAAGATGTGGGGCAGAACAGTACGGGGGGGTTGGATGGGTTGAGGTGTGGAGGGAGCAGGGTGTGTGTGCGTGTGTGGGGGGGCTGCCTCAATCGTAACCACGCGGAAACAAAGTAACACAAACTCAAGCCACAGCAGGGGAACAGCTGGAGCACACAGAGACAGCTGTCTGGGTGGTCCAGGAGGGAGCAAGAAAGAGATTGTGAGAGCTTGGGTGAGAATTAAAGACAGAGAGAGAGAGAGAGAGAGAGAGAGAGAGGTTTGGGCGAGGACAGAGATGTTGAAAATCGAGGCTATTAAGGAGAGGTAGTGCAGGAAAAACACAAAGAAGACCAAACAAAAAGAAAACGGGAGGCTTGAAAGAAGTGAGGAAAGCTGCTACTTGTGAGTTTTCCCTTTATCCCAGCAATTATGGCAAATCAATACGAATCCATATCTAATTACTCAAAGCACCCTTTGCACCAGCGGCCGCTATTAGAGGCAGAGGTTTCACTCAAAAGTGCAAGTAAGGTGTGCAGAAAAAGCTACCAAACTGTTAATGGACCAGAGACAGAAAATGTCGAGAAGTCTGAGCTCTAAAAAAGACGGACGGACAGGCAGTGAAACAGCTCTTTGCCTTCTTCCTAACGTTCACAGCGGCTGTGTTAAAGGTGTAACAATTCAGCTGCTGTTATCAGAACAATTCTCCTTAATCCTTTCACATGGGCAAAGTTGGGCTGTTGGCTATTAGGAAAGCATTTGATAACCTCATCACAAAAGAGAGGCATACACTGGCCCACTGTGAGCCACTATCCCTGTGCTTTCTCTTACGAGGCTTATCACACTGACATGGCTTGCATGATAAAAAAAAAAGAAAAAAAGAAGGTAAGTCATGCGGGAGGTCCTGCAGATTTGCATATCCCCTGGGTGCACGCTGTAATTTAGTTACATATGTCTCTTCCCTAATAGGCTGGAGTTGGCTTAACGTGAGGCCTGTGTTTTTTGGAAGCGACCTTACTTGATTGTCTATTTGGATTCACAGCTCTGCTCTGATTTGCAATTGAAAGGCATGTAATTGTACTTGAACTAACTGAATAACTATAGGGTGTTGTTTTTTAATAGGGTGCATGAGGGAGAAAAGGGATTTTTTCTTTCTTGCATGCTTGGTTGAAGCTTGTCCCCTCTGAGTGACATCTTCTCCTTCATAATTCAGTTTCTTTCCTCGTGCTTGTGAAAAATACAGCGTGTCGGAGTGGAGCTGGCCTGATTGCTTAATTTGACCAGAATCATATTTCACTCATGATATTACTAATCTTCCACTATGTTTCACTTGGTGATACATCGCATGTCATACTCAAACAAGAAGAGTAATGTTCGTGATTTGCATTTGTTTATTCTGCTCCGAGTTTGACATTCTCCTTTCACCTCCTGATACGTCACCGACTTGAAACCGCCATAAACTGAAGACCGACTCTGTTCCTGGTCATAGTCCTCTGCTTATCTCCTACATTTGACTACCATAATTTCCCTCTCAACTGCACTTCTCTTTGATTGTCGTGGCTGCCTATAACTGAAAATGCTGATTCCATTGATGCAAGGAGTCGTGTGTGTGTGTGTGTGTGTGTGCGTGTGTGTGTGTGTGTGTGTTAATCCCAACTTGTTATCCATGACATCAAATCCAATTTATCCAGATTTAACAGTAATTCCCAGTTCGATGGAGAGGAAAAGTATCAGAATATGAATATGTTTTTTTTCCCTTCTCTTCTCTTCATTTTTTTCTTTTAAGAAAATCTTTAATAACCGTGCCTCTCCTGCAAAATAGTTATCACTTTTCCCATTTTGATATTAAACAAGATTAGAATAGCTAAAAGGTTAATGAGATTCCCTTCTTTTGAACACACTGTGCTTTATTTCTCCCGTTCAGAGGAAGTCATAAACATCCTCCCTGTAATAACGAATGGTGATTATGCCGATGATATTAATTATCATTACTTTCAATTACTACACCCAGCCAGGCCCTGTCAGTTATGAGGGCAGCTCCCTGCGGAGGAGCTGCCACCCGTCGCATTCATTAGCCGAGCCAAGTGATTGTGCGTCTGTCTCTCTCCTTCTCCATCTGCCTTTCTCCTTCTTCTTCTTTTTCTTCCTCCTTTCTTGGCCTTTGTTTCATTCTGTTATCCCCTGCCCTATCCCATCCGCTTGGCCAGCATTGGTGAGCAAAGGAAGCCGCACATACAGTCAAGAGTAGGCCGATGAATGAATGAGGTGAAATGGAAGTTAATTGTAGAGAGATATGAGATGAGCTCTGAGGGTATCCACTGCACAGATTGTACGGATTCAATTCCCTTTCTCTCTGTCCTTTCCCCTCCCTCATCCTATTTTATTCTTCTCTCCCATCTCATTTCTTTGTCATACTTCTTGTCATCGGTCTCTCACTCAGTCTATTTGCTTTGTCGCTCTCCCTTTCCTCTCTTGCTCACTCCTGACATGAAGCATCCATTTTCGCCCCATGAAATATGGAGAGAGCCCTCATGAATTGTTTACAGGTTAGCAGCACGCATGCCAGTAGCAGCAGGGGCACAGGCTCAGGTTTGCAGGAAGGCTGCAGTGGGTGAAGGGTGGTGGTGGCAGAGAGGACTAGTCCTCACAGATATGCTCAAAACCTGGAGGGACTGATTAGTTTGGTTTGCACTTTTTTTTTGTTGTTGTAAATGATTGTGCAATAGATGCACAAATAAGCATGACGTGTTCATCTTACACACAAGCCTGAGCTTTAGGTGTTTTAAGCCAATCTTCAGTTTCACCAACTTGTTTGGATCTGCCTGGGACAGATAACGAAAAGGTGAAAATGAGAGGCAAACTGTCATATTATTATCAGGTGCAATGGTAAGTTTAAGCCCACAGTTCAGGGATGAAGACCCAAATGCAGCATAGCAGAAAAGCATGCAGGATGAAAACAGGTAATAATAATAAATAATAATAATAAATTTTATTTAGAAGCACCTTTCAAGACACCCAAGGACACTTAACAATAGAATAAAAGACAAAGAACAATTAAAAAAAAAAAAAAACTAGATAACTTGTAGAGAAACAAAAGTTGACAGCAACTCTGCGGGAAACAGCATAGACACACTCCAGCAAAGGTAAAGACCAACAACACAAGGTCCAGTGAAACAAGCTAGATAAAAATCCAACTGGTCATCCACATACTGGAAGATGAAACAACGTGGAAACATGGCAAGAAAAACATGGGTAGAAAAACAGGGAGAAAAGGGACCAAGTGGATAAAGTTATAAGAAACATGCAAAGATCTAGGATTGTATATATACATAAGGACTAAATCGGAAACAAGGCACAGGTAAAGCGAGTTAGGGCAAAAACATTCAAAAAGGAGGAGAGCAAAAAACACAGGAGACAAAGAAGGCAGGGAACTTTAAAATAACATCTCTACAAAGAGAGATATGAAATCTTCACATAAACAAAGGAAGATGCAGAGAAAAGGCCAAACATTCACACAATTTTCACACATGAACTTCTGACAGTTTCAGGGGAATCAGGCTGGGATACTTTTCACAGTTCTCCTTTCCTCATCTGTAGCAACACAACAACAGATCATCTGCTTCGGACGTGCTTTCGCTTTTGAGAAGACTCCATGCTGTTACACTCGAGGACCCTGCTTGGAGAGAGTGTGCAAATGGTACACATGTGACACTCACTAAAATGCACTGAAATATTAGCTATGCCGTTACCACATCAGCACAATCCAACTTCATGTGGACTTTGAGCTGGGAAGCAACAATCATTAGAACCTTAGACATTAGAATCTTCAGTGACAGTGTGAATAACTGACCCTGCCGCCGATGCTGCGTCCCTCCTCAGCATCCCGATGTTTACAAAATGGGGTGATTTAGACTTCTGGGGGGAAAATCTATGTCCTAACTGACACTGTAACCGTAAACCTTCCGTTTCATTCAAATCGTTGTGGTATGCGTCGACCCATCGTGTAGTTAAATTTCTTGGGCGCTGCACTTCTGGTTACATTAAAGGTTAAAATGGGGTTTCGATTATGGCGTAGATCTGACGCAGAAGTATAATTCACATGTAAGAGAAGCAGAAAGTTTGGAAGCTGTGGCTCAGTAGGTAGAGTGGGTCATCTACAGGTCAGTGATTCAATCCCCGGTTCCTCTAGCCTGCACACGGGCAAGACACCGAACCCTGAGCTTCCCCCCATTGTGTGTATGTGTTGAATAAGACGCTTAGGCACACAATAAAGTGTACGACTGTGTGAAAGAGTAAACAGCTTGGCTTTTTTAGAGTAAGAAGAAAAGCAGTGTATCTGTCTCCAAAGATGACCAAAGCTTCATTTTTAGGTCACATTTAAACAGTTAGCAACTTATTGGTAGCTTCTACATACTCCCTGCAATACTTTTCTTCAATTATACAAAAGCTGGAGATCTGCATAACATTAGACATTTATGTTTCATGGCTCTAGTCAGTTCTAGATAATATAACAGTGGATATATAATTCTTAATAATGAATAATCACACTCTTTAAAAAAAAAAACCCATTCATTTCACTGTGAAAAACTTAGTAAAACCTAAGGAATGGCTACTAGCGTAAGGAGACTAATGACTACTTTCTACTGCTGCAGCACTAAAATGTTCACCTTCGGAATGCCCAAAGGACTCAAGTAGAGAATATGAGGAAATGGGCTGGGTGCTGTAATGTGAGTGCTCAGATGGTTCAGATTTATTTGGTTGGTCTCACTGGATGAAACTGAGTTGGTTAATATCCTTCTGATGAGCTTGTAGATCACGTCAGCATTGCACCACAGGGACACGGAGGATGAATATGGAAGCATCAATTAAGATGTACTTCGGTGAAGGTTTTATCAGTTGTGGCTTTTTTTCCTCGGGCCTAATAGCTTCTGATTGATAGCAATGAACTTGAGCGCGAGGGGTGTGCATTTCAGATGGACAGATAGAGCATTTTGAGGGCTTGCTGACTAAAATGCTTTACTGCAGCTTGTGCACTTGTGGTTTTAATGGAGTGCTTGGGAGCCACACCACTTGAGAGGTTGTGCAGATATATTATTAGTCTGTTCCCGTCACAATTTCTGTACAGTGCTGAACCTGGTAGAAAGAATACAGATGCGGTGCTGTCATTCCCTTATCTGTCTCTTTCAGCCTCTATCCTCTCCCCTGTCTTTGTCACTCAACCTCTTTCTCCGAAGGCTGTCTGAGGGAAGGAGCTGGAGCTGGGAGAGGGAAAGAGGAGATGATCAGATCAATATTGCTCTCAGGAAATGGGCTTCGACTGTCTGACTCTTTGGGTGTCTCCTCCTGCCTCTGCCTGTCTTTTGTATAGCTAGCTTGTCTGACCGTATCATAGCAGCATCGTGGCCAATTTCACAAGCAAGCCAGATAAGAAGCCATGCTGAGCATGTCAGTGTTAGTGTGTGACAAGCCTGACATGCAGTTCTCATGCAATGGGTGGGAGGTAAAGGCAGTAACAGAGATAAAGAAAGTGGAGAGAAAGAGGAAGAGTGGACAGTTTCTCAATGTCATGAGGAAGTCGTTTCGAAGTTGGGTAGTGACGGCTGTCTAACGAAACCACGTTTGATTTTGAAAGGCAGCTAGTGATACCGCTGTATGCTGTTGTCACCAGGTTTTCTCAAAGCTTTGTGGATGCTAGTTTGTAGAATTAACACTTTATTTTATATTCAACCAAGACGTTCAGAGTAATAAACCAAAGAAACAAAACCAGCCACTTTGTTGTATTAGAGGTTAGTTACATTCTCTTCTTAAGCCAATTTACATTAGCGCTAGCTTGTTTTTCCATGTTAATGAGCTGTCATTACTCCCTGCAGCATAAACCGTGACTATATGTGGGTGTTCTTCACTGTAAAAGATCAGCTTAATAATGTCTGTTGATATAGTATAGTTCTTCAGTGATGTGCCTGCTGGTCATGTTATTTGGTGTTACTTATACAGCACTATCTAAAATCTTTTATCCTAGGGTTATAAAACATTACTTGCATGCAGAGATAATGATTTATTTGAATTGTGATGCACTTTATGCACACTTTGTCAACCTTCAGTTCAAGGAAACCATTATATGCAACTACTGAACTATCAAAAGGTGGCACGGCTCCAACCATAAAAAAAAAAGCATAAACTTACCTCGGGTAAAATTAGCTCCCGTGTCCCTTCAGGTTAATATACCTCTGCTTTTCCAGTGTTTGGATTCCTCCCTGGAAGTCCCATTCTGACCCCCTGTATGTGCACATCCAAACAGCGATCCTTCAACTTGAATTTCTTTCTGGAGAAGAGGACTAAAGTCCCCCGAAGCCAAATTTGGAGAGCAGGGCATGTGGCGCAACAGTTTTCTTGTACTCCTGTGCTTTCAATGCGCTGTGAGTGGCACTCATAACTTTTTAGGGCAAATATTTGACCCCCTTGGATACCTCTGAACATTTCAGTAGAAGTCCTGATTGTAGCCAGTGTACACATTGTGATGTAAACATTCAAGCACTAAAAATGGGACCATCCTAATCTAAAAAATAAAATAAAATGAGGTTTTGCTTTTCCACGTCTCTGAATTCTTTTAATTAAACCTCATACTCAGAGGAAACAGCTGTAACAATAGTAAATTCTTCATTTGTGTGGAGAAAAGCAATTTTTTCTGCACAGAAGACCGAACAACAATTAAAGGAATTAAAGGCGTCAGAGAATGACGGACAAGCTTTACTGAAGTTCCGACGTCAGATGCTCTGTGTATATTTCCTAACAGAAAGGTGCATCACTTTGGATAGAGCCATCGCTTGTCCTCATCAGTCAAGGCAGGTGATGTCACAGACCATGATGAAGTGTTCCTCAGTTCTAAATCCAACATTTCCACACGCCAAGGTAAGCAATAATTTACTGTCAAAGATAGTTATATGCTTTAACTGTTGAGGAGATGAAGCTGTAACCACAAATTGTGCGTCAGCTGGAACATCATGCAGATGTCTGGCCCGGTAATGGCTCGTAAAGTGTATTCTTATTAAATTAGGGAAGCGTGTCGTTTGTCAGATATTTGTGGTGTAAGATCACCGGAAAATAACCCAAATGATGATTAGGAATCTCAGTTTTTTCCCCTTTTTTTTGGTGCTGCTTTGCGCTTACTATGTGTGCGTGTTTGTGTGTGTGCATACACAAACAGCCAAGTGAAAGAGGAGGAAGACACTGTGTGAGACAACAGGAAAGGTGGGTGGTGTGGAAGAAGTTGTTTTCGTGCCTCTGTGTATACAGATAGGGAAGTTTCCACTACAAACTACCACTGTTGTGAGTCCAGCACAATCATCTCATCTCTGTCACTCTATAAGACACGCGCGCACACACACACACACACA
>VVHJ01013895.1:0-13974 GCA_015107715.1 Tylochromis polylepis | reverse complement strand
GGATCTACTCCAGGGGCCTCCTCCCAGTAGAATATGTCTAAAACACATCATCTAAGAGGCATCCATACCCGGCTACCACAAACGGTTCCTTTTGATGTGGACGAGTAGCAGTTCTACTTTGAGCGCCTCCCAAATGACCGAGTTCCTCACCCTCACCTCTCTAAGGGAGAGCCCAGACACATTTTTGAGGAAGCTCATTTCCACCTCAAGTATCCACGTTACAAAAATGTCGACTTTTGGCCGGAGCTCGCAGGCTGCAGGTGAGAGTAGAAATGTAGAACAACCAGTAAATCGAGAGTTTCACTTTCACCACTACAGACCGGCACAGCTTCTACATGCCTGCTGATGCCACAGCAGTCCATCAGTCTCCTGCTCCACTCTCCCCTCAGTCGAGAGCAAAAACCAGGGATGCTTAAACCAGGGGTGCAACCAAGGGGGGCCCAGGGGGTGGGAGCACTGGCCACCCCCCAAAACTTGCAGGTCCCCCCTAGTGGCCACGCCTGGCAAGACTGTCCTATGTTGGCAATAATTTTAATAAACGTGAGTGCAAGAGAGGAAGACATCCTACAATCTATCAATCTATTAAAACAGATTATTATGGCTTTCAAAATCTTATTTGTTTTTCATATGTACGTATTTTCAGTGATATCAACTTTAATAGCAGGAAATTAACTATGCATATAATTCTTTTCTTTATTACTTTTTTGCCATATTTTTCAAGTAACCTATATTTGACAGCAGCATAATAAAACTGGAAATTCTATTTTTAGTGGCCCGCATATGGCCACCCTATGAAAAAATTCTGGAGGCGCCCCTGACTTAAACTCCTCAGCTCGGAGCAGCAGCTACTCTTCACTGTGACATGCTGTCCATTTTCCAGCTGAGACTGGGAGGTGTTAATTCTCATCCCAGCCGCTTCACGCTCAGCTACAAACCTCTCCAGTGTGAGGTCACGACCATCAAGACTGGCTTTTATTTTTTCTTTCATCTTCTTCTTCCAGCTGCTCCCTTGAGAGTGTCCAACCCTCTGTATTCCTCCTTCATGTCTACATCTACATCCATGAACCACCTCTGAGGTCTTCCTCTTTTCCTCCTGCCTGGCTTTATCCAATATGTCCACTCTCCCTCTTCTGCACATGTCCAAACCATCTCAGCCTTGTCGCTCTAACTTTGTCTCCAAACTGCTCAACCTGAGCTGTCCCTCTCATGTACTCTGATGTGCGAAACTCTTAGCATCTTTAGCTCTGACGCCTCCTTCTCCAGCCCCTCACCCAGCACCAGTCTGCCATGTATTTTACCCACCAATGAGGAGGCTGTCACAAAAGTGCAAATCATTCTGAAATTGTTCCACAATTTGTAGACAGCTTTTTGGAGATTGGTTAACTTCTGCCTAAAAAAAATAAAACAAAAAAATAAGTCCCTTCAGCTGTTTCTTTTTATCCATTCATTCTCTACTGCTTATCCTTTTCAGGGTCACAGAGTTGCTGGAGCCTATCCCAGCTGTCTTAGGGCGAGAGGCAGGGTACACCCTGGACAGGTCGCCAGTCTGTCACAGGGCTAACACATAGACAACCATTCGCACTCACATTCACACCTATGGGCAATTTGGAGGTTCCAATTAACCTATCCCCACTAACTGCATGTCTTTGGACGGTGGGAGGAAGCCGGAGTACCCGGAGTGAACCCACACAAACACGGGGAGAACATGCAAACTCCACACAGAAAGACCCTGGCCTGATGGTGGAATTGAACTCAGGACCTTCTTGCTGTGAGGCAACAGTGCTAACTGCCACCATGCTGCTTTCTGGTTCTTTTTAGTACCACTTATTTTTCCAGCCTTCTGTTGCCTCTGTCCCAACTTTTATGAGATGTCTTATTGCCATCAAATTTAGAATGAACTCATATTATTCATGCAACAGTAAAATGTTTTAGTTTAAACACTTGATATGTTTTCTCTGTTCCATTGTAAATAAAATACAGGTTTATGATTCTGTTCACAGTGTCCAAACTTTTAATAAAAATAAAACATGTATAAAATACTAACTCCACCTAGTATTAACTTATACTACAAGAGGAAGCTGTGAGCTGACATCATTATGGACCGATTATATCCTGCAGGGCGTCTATTCTTAGACTCCTTCTGTTAATACACACAGTGACATGCAGTTCTTTGGCTGAGAGTGCATCATTGTACCAACACAACAAATGGTAAATGGACTGGTTCTCATAGTGCTTTTCTGAGCACTCAAAGCACTTTAAGAGTCACCAACAGAGATCAGTTTTGTTTTCACTCGGTACAAACAGCGGGAAGTTTCAATTCATGCGTCTCAGCAGGGGTTTAATAGAGACTTCCCCTCATGACAGAGCTATAAAGAGCTGAGGGTGGGCACAAGAGTATACAGCAAGAATACACAGTAATCTAAAAAAGCACTTCAAAATTACATGCCCTACTGTTATATATATTCTGTTGCCTAGAGGGTGACTTTGCCTCCACAGCTGAACAGAAAAATTAGTATAATCAGGGGTTAAAAGTGAGACTTGGCAAGTGGGTGACCACTAAGATCCGTGTAGTGGCTTAGTGTGGGCTCAGGTGGTTGAGCAGGTCACCTACTAATCTGCATGGCAACTATCCCTGGGCAAGATACAAACCCCAGGTTTCTCTCCGATGCATCCATGGGAGTATGAATGTGTGTGAATGTTAGACAGAAAGCACTTACATAAGCACTATATAAGACCCAGTCCATTTACCAAAAATAATAACGGCTCACAATAATTCCTAATATGAGCTTCAGTAGATTTTCATAGTATACAGGCTGTGATCAGCTGGCCTGCTGCTCTCTGTGGATTTACCCAACTGAATTCAACAGATACAGTTTGTATAAAGTGAAAACTCAGTGAATCTCAGCATCACAATCTTAAATGCAAATTCATCTCTGCTACACTTAATGTAACCTAACTCTGACCGTGAGCACCACAGCCACTGTGCACCAGTCCAACACAGCGCTGTACAGTGAATTCACCACATTAACGCAAGCTAACCTGTTTATCCTGGACAAAACCAGCCAGTATTTTCATCCAACGTTGAATAACACAAAGTTAAAATAGTTTAGTTTGTCATGCAGGACATTTCACAAAATAAAAATACATAATTTATCAAAACACATTATATACAAGTCCAATATGTGATTAAAATTATGATATTACATGTAATCTGCAGTTTATCAAGTGTCACTGAACAGTCCGCATCTTTAAATTTGACCTCTCTTCTTCCTCTCCTGTCCTGTCTTTCTGATCTTTCTCCATCTCTGAGTAAAATTAGCTCTTTTCTCTCTCTGTAAAATACAGCAGCTGGAGCATTAGCTAGCAACACACTGCACACAAACAGTTTGTGTGTTTGCTGATAGGAACGTTACGTCATGTAAAAACTTTATTCCCTTTATGCTAATTCCTCTTCTGTAACGCTACCTAGATGCTGACAACAACATACAGACACCTGCACGCCTTTCTGGCCCACTTTTACCCCCCAAAACTCTATAAATGATACCGGTGAACCTAAAGTAACAAGTCTGTTTTGAAAATGTAAGAAGTAGAAAGTACAGATATTTATGTTAAAATGTAGGGAGTAGAAATAAAAAGTTGTCAGAAAAATAAATACTCAGGTACAGATACCTGAAAACTCCTGAAAACCTGAAGTAACAAAGTATTTGTACTTCGTTGCTTCCCACTTTTGCCCCCTAAATAAACCATGCACAGAGAACTGATTCTAGTCATGAATGTGCTGCAGTGGTGTTCTTGAGCCCAAAAACAGCGTTGTGTTATGTTGCTTGTGCCGGAGGTTTCTTCCTGTTTAAAGGGTGTTTTTCCTTACACATGTCGCCAAGTGCTTGCTGAGAGGGGGTAGTCTTGCTAAGGTAGAATGGAGGATTATCTGCTGAACATGTGACCCATCCCACCTCATCACGTCTGTTTTTTTGCAAGATGACGACGGTGAAAAAAGGTCCTGTCTGTGGTTTTCCTTCTATCCTTTAGCCATGCACTAAATATCCTCTGAAGACAGGCTTTATTCAGTGGAGACAGAGGGAAAGGTTTCTAAATAAAGACAGGTTAAATAAAACAAACACCTGCGTACAAGAACAGCACTGTGAGGGTAATGACTTTAAAGTAAATCAAGTTACCTGTAAAGCAAGCACAGCTGTAATCTGATTGTGGCGCAGCAGCCAAAGTTTGATAGCACATGCGCATTAGAGTACTTCAGTTCAGCTCCTCATGCACCCAGAGCTGATCACATTTCTCTGCCTTTGTGTCACCGAGACAAACAGTTTGACATTTATTGCACTTTCCGGTTGGAACGACTCTGATGCAGAAGAAAAAACAAAGCTCGCGTGTGTTTACTTTGGCTGCTCTCAGAGAGGAAAGCTCTCCAGTGTAAATAGGGTAATTACATGTCTTCCTTTTGGGCGGGTGGGAAGGTAAATTGGTATAATCAAGGCAGCGGTTCAGCCTCTGGCATTGATGTAGGAATGAATTAGGACAGGAGCTCGCTCAAAGTGCCCCCTGGGTACTGAATGAAGGCATACTTCTCCCCTAAAATCACATCCTGCTGATAGAGCTGTGAGCCAGTCTGGTGACTGTACCAGCAAATGAAGTGACTGGAAGTGCAGGCTGCCAACACAGACCTTTTACACTTTTGCGCATTAAACAGAGCATTATGGATTATTGTTATTTTTATGTACTGACAGAAAACAAACTAGAAGATCTACTTCATTCATATGAGACATCTAATGCGTGTGAAGCTAAAAAAACCATAAACAGGTGATGCTATATTACTTATTCACTGAGGCTTTCATGGCTCCGTCTCATTCAGGGCGGTATAGGACTGTAATTTATCTGGTAAACATGGAAATTTTATGCATCCCTCTCTGCTTTCATCCCATAAATAGTCCTTGGGTGAGATATTTTTAGCGCTAAGCTATTTTCTTATGCATCCTTGATGCTGAAGAAGTGCTGTAACCATTCTGTCGTCCCCCGGCCTCCAGTCTGACTCTGCAGCAAACAGTCAGTCGTCAGTCTTTGATGCAGAGCTATTTTTTACAGATTCTTCTTCATTTTAACTCCTTTTTTAATTCTAGGAATGATTAAGCTCTTTTTCAGCTCTGTTCCGCTGAACTGTTTAATTACACTGAAGCTAAAACACGATACCAATGCAGATTTACTGGAATTTATCTGCAGCCACAGCTTATGGTTTATTTCTTCTTCTCTAGACAACAGTTTGGCCAAAGTTCCAGAAAAAAAATTCAGAATTCATTTTTTTTGTACAAAAAAATGAATTCTGAAATGATTTCTGGCACTCCAAAAAACACTTCACGCCACACCCATGATTTATACACTAATTTTTGGTTAACTAAAGGTCAGCGTCTCTACAAAAATCATATTCCACGTAGCTTCAGTGCATGTTTTTCATATTGCCTGACTCCATGACCCACACTGTACTGATCAAAACTGAGGCTTCAAGCGAACAAAAATGCCACAGTCATCAGTTGTTACAGGAAAAATCAGATAATAAGCCCACAGTATGTTTATGTTCAAACACCAGAGGTCTGCAGGGACGCGGCTGGAGATGGAGGCCAGGGAGAGGGAGGCCTATACATCTCGCCTCACAGCCCGGGTGTAAAGCTGTAAAGCTAAGAGGTTTTTATTTTATTCAATCTTCCCATCCATTGATTTTCTTAAGCCTTCATCCAATTCAGGGTCACAGGACCGATCTTACAGGGCTGCAGGGTGAGAGGCAGGGTACAGCCTGGACAGTTCAATCAGTTCACTTCGCATGTTTTTGGACTGTGGGAGGAAGCTGGAGTATCCCACAGATGGAGAACATGCAGATTTCACATTGAACCCTCTTGCTGTGAGGTGACAGTGCAAACCGCTGCACCAATGTACCGCCCTGCTAAGGAAATGCAATGAGCACAAAAAGAAGCTAAAGTTTAGTCTTCTTATTCTCTTTTTAGTCCCAATAGCCAGTGTTAGCTGTTATTTCAGATGTTTTTTGGTCTCGTAATCAATCGTTTAGTGAGCATACATCGACTGGGCGCCTTGTTTTGAGCTACAGGTTTATTGTGACATAGAAAATAAGGGGAAAACCCTCTGAGAATAACCTTTTAGCAGTTATCATAAGTTTCAGTTTTATTTTGGCTGCGTTTCCTTCATCATTGGTTTTTCATCATATTACACAAAAATCTGCGTAGCTTCTGGTTTCGTGGTGACTCAGTTTTCCACGGCGGGCGAAGCGTAGGCAGCAAATGACAAATGCCTGTCGTAGTTCTGGATTTTTCCTGTTTCATTTTGCGTTATTGGTTTTACTTCCTCAGTTTGGTAATCGTCCACCCCGGCCTGATCAGTCTCACCTGTGCGGTCCTCCACACCTGATTCCTCTCCCTCAATCACTCTTTCGTATAAATTCTCTTCTTTGTCCTGTGGTTTGTTCTGTGCTGATCTTTGTGTGAACGATGTCAAACTACAGGAAACCGTCCAGAAAGTCGTTCTCCTTCTGATTGCTCATCTTGCTGCCTGCCTCGCCATGTATGCCCACCTCCTATTTTTTGATTCATGTTTTGATTTTTGGACTTTTATTCTCCCTGCCAGCTTACTCCTGCTGTGGAAACCGTTGCAGTAGGTTAAAATCCACCCTCTCATTCAGTGTCTGCATATTCTTTTGTTGGTTTAGTTTATATTACCGGACCAGGAAGCGATGCACCATGATGCAATAATCTTTACACTTTTAAAACTTGACAATGCCTTAGGACCTGCACCCAAAGAATCAACTGGTTCTCATCCACAACAATCAGTCATCCACACTGTGCTAACACAGTTAGTGCTACAGTACAGATCAGAGACGTGCTTAGGTTTTAGGTATTTTATGTATTTATGGAAAAACAAACACTGCTGCTGGGCAAAATAAATAAATCAATACATCAATAAATGAAGGTAAAATACTGGGAAGGCTAATCATGCCAGGAGGTGACTAACAGCACACTTAAAGGACACCGCAATGGTACTTTCAAATACCATCAATTAAAACAAAGACACATGAAACACATGCAGATTCCCATGATGTTGCGTCTTTCCACAGTGGAGGACTCAACTCGGCTCAACTTTGTGGTTTAAATAGCCAAACGTTAACCAGAGTTGTTGAACAGCCTCGGGATTCCTATCGATGAGGGGCCCTGCAGGTTTTCAGCATCACTGCAGCTATGCTATCCTCTCTGAGTGGGAATGCTACACATAAAGGCCTGGACGTGACTCAGGTGTGCTCAGCTCCACTTTAAAATACTCATTCCACCCTTTCTCAGCTCATCATTCCTCCGGCCTGCTCAGAGAGCGTGAAATGGTTTGTGGTGGCAGAGAGATGATGACTGACTGTAGACTGAGAGCTAGCTGTAGCTACGGTCTACCTGCCGTCACCTGAAATGGATGAAACTGGGGAGTGTTTCTCCAGCAGGTGTTTTAACTTGAGTGCTCTTCGTCAAAAACAGTGAAAACCATATGTGCTGCTCGGTGGGGAAGGTAACACTGTACCGGGAATTATCATATTTTAAGGAAATGTGTAGAGAAAGGTTTGAGCTGACTGCTGAAGGTCTAACCGAAATTCTTTGAATTGCTGGCAGGATACCCAACTTCTCACATCAAAATCAATCAAAAGAATTTGAGCCCTGTACAGGCTCTTGGTAAATGTATTGAGGAAATTAATGACTGGTTGTGCCACAATTTTCTCCAGCTAAATAAAAACAAAACTGAAGTAATAGTCTTTGGAGCCATGTGAAGAAGCTTATTCCCTGTTTCTCTCTCATAGACAGGCATGTAATCTCATTGCAAGGCTCCTCTGTCTCATACACATTAAATCTGGCATGCACTTCAAAAAAGTCATAATTAGAACAGCGTTAGATGTTTTCTAAATTACTCTGCTCAATTTCACAAAACCTGGGACTCTCCTCTAAATTACGTCAAGACTTTATCAGGATTAGAATTCTTACCTTGCGCATGCAGTGACGCTCTGTGGTATATGGATAAATATCCTGGTAATGCACCGTGCTGTAATAATCCTTTTATGTTGAAATTATTGTTGTTGCTATGCTCACTGGTTATTTCACTTCATATGCAGGTTTACATATTCATGCATGTGTGGCTTCTTTGGGTTCATGCTATCATGCAAAACTGTTAATAAACAAATTTTAATGACATCATGAATTTACTTCTAATGTAGTTTTACATTTCTGCATCAGCGAGAATACATGGACTGAAAAGTGAGGTCAGTCTTTACCCCTTAAGCTACTTTTCTATTGGTGCACTGAGCTGCTTTGAATTGCAGTGTATGATGAAGCTTTTTATTTCCCAGCCTTTACAGAGCAGTGGGGCAGTGCTTTTGCTTTGGAAGGTGGAGTGCTTTATTGACTTTAGCCTACATTATTGCCTTACCACAGGCTAGCGGTGAGATTAACATAACTGACACTTGCTATATCTTTTACTGTCAGCATCTTTTATAGCTTAAAGTTGATCACCGCACTGATTCTTGCTTATTTGACCTTATTTTAGCACTTGCCACCAAATAATTTATGGTGGCTCAGTAGTCAAAAATGTTGGCATAATGTTTCTCCCTGAAAGGCAAGGCAAGTTTATTTATGTAGCACAATTCAACAGCAAGGTGATTCAAAGTGCTTTACAGAGACATTAAAAAACAAAAACAAATAAAAAGCACGATTTAAGATGGAAAAAAAGAAAGGAACAGTAGATAAAATCAGTAGTTAAAATGTAAGTTTTGAAATTTAAGCTTAAAAGTAAAACAGTGCAGATTTGGTGCTTTATTCAAATGCAGCTGAGAACAGGTGAGTCTTCAACCTGGATTTAAATAAACTGAGTGTTTCAGCTGATCTGAGGCTTTCTGGGAGTTTGTTCCAGATATATGGAGCATAAAAGCTGAATGCAGCTTCTCCACGTCTGGTTCTGACAAAAAACAGGATCCAGATGACCTGAGGGATCTGGGAGGTTCATACTGGGTCAGGAGGTCACTGATGTATTTTGGTCCTAAGACAGAGTGTCTCCTTTTAACACTGCACATTGTTGCTTTTGATCCATAACAGATAATACTCTGTTTCCTGTTCAAACCGCTCTATCTGTTGTGTCACACTTCCTGCTGAAAGATGTGAGACTTGATAAGTGACACTTCCATTCCCAACAGCTGCCTCACAGTGAGAAACTCTTAAAGCTTTAATTTGAGCAGAATACTGATGCCTTGCCTGTTAGATGCTGTCTGTCTTTTTCCTGTAACACATCCCAGCACATTTAGTGAAACCAGCCGCACTGGCACCAGCCAGGGTTATGCACATGCTAATGTAAAACCTAGTAAAAGCTTCCTTCTCTATGGGTAGGGTTATGAGTTAGCCTAAGCATTCTCATACTTACGTTTTCATTTGTAGATATTTAAACTCCTTCTATTAGAAGGAGTACTATTCGAAGCCCTTTTCATCAGGTATCATTATCATGTGCAGGCAGAGAGTCACCACCAGAGGGCGCCGGGAGCACATCTCTGTGAATAAATTCAGCTTCACAGTTTCTCCTCTGATTTTTTTTTAGGTACTCTATTCAGAGGTTATGAAACACTGGAACCATTGCCTTTGTTTCTCCATGAAATGGGGCCTTAAATAGACTGAATCAGACTAAATCATAGCTTAATAAAAGGCATAGAAAGTAGAAAGGTGGACGGATTTTTTTTAAAGCAAAATGAGTATAAGAGAGGAGGGAAAAGCCATGCAACGAGCAAGGAAAGCATAAAGAGAAGAGGAGGGTTTCACTCTGGAGAACAGCCAATCCGACACACAGCTGGGGGCCAAACAAAGCTTCTGGAGGATGATTAGGCAGAGAGGCAATAATATACACTCTATGTGTGTGTGTGTGTGTGTGTGTGTGTGTGTGTGTAGCTGCTGATAAAGACAGTTTGTTGGGAGAATGGGATACTTTGGACTATGGACACAAATGAAATGTCATTTTTCAGGGTGTTCTTTATTTTACTTTTTCAATGAGCCACACGGCGTTTCATGTTCTCTTTATACTGACTTTATTAAATATCTCGTTAAAGATGTTATGATTCTGTTAAAGTGCCTACTGAAAATTTGCCAGGGAAACGTTCCCTTAGCTGGCTTCACATACAAGAGTTACTGGCCACATACAGTACACAGATTACTTTAAATATGATTTATGCAATTGTGCCATTCACATATGGTCCCTAATAAATACTCTGTTAACATAACTCTTATACTAAAACGCATCCATTTACAATGGAGGAAAGTAAGGTGAACATTGTGCAAAGACACTAACAGGTACCTTTGTACAAGATATTCCATTGAGCTCCCATCACACTGAGAATACAAGTAATATGTATGACAATTAATATACTATATTACAGTAATGCAGTAGGATTCAGACAGACACAATGCGTTCTTCCCAGTCTCAACAAGAGAATACATTCTCACATCCTTGTGCTTCTCACTAAAATAAAAGACCGGTGCCGCGGCCAGAGGATTATGCAGGTTTCATCCTTAATCTCATCAGAAGGCCAGTCAGTCATCACAAAACATTCGGTCAAAAAGACTGACATTCACAAAAAGAAACACACTTATAGAGATTGCATCGCAGTAAAAGGTCAACAGGTAACGTGTTACAAACACCTAGTCTATAAGAAGTCATACATAAAGGACAATGGACTGCTGTGTTCCCGATTCTCTCTTTGGCTGACGATATCACTCTAAATAAACTTTACTCGGTTCAATGTGTTAATACGCGTAAAGATACATGTACAATAAAATACCTGAATCTGCAATCAACTGCGGAAATGCAATAAATATTTTTGTCTTGCTCTTATGTCATCAAATATGAATATATTAACATTGGTATAAACACAAATGGGCATCACATGACTGCAGGGAACGGACAACGAGCCAGCGTTTTACAACTCAAAGGTCGTCACAGACCTACGAGAGCTTTAAATCGGAATCTTCTACGAGGGAAAATATTGCAGACTGTAGCTCTGTCGGACGATCCGAAGTCGTGGAGCAGCTCAACACTTAACACAACTTGTAACTATGCTGAGCACGTTAGCTTATTTTTAACACAGCGCGAGCCTAAAATACACACCCGCACACGCGCCGCCGCGGGGTTCAGGGCGAGCAGGTCGGAGCGCTGAGATCAAACATATGTACAGCTGAAAGCACCACCATTTTTGTAGCAAATGTACGATACAGCAGAATAACTTGATGATACTTGTAATACTTCGATCTGTGCTCCCCGCCCTTTTCATTAATTTACCACACTCACTCACACACACACACACATTTGCTGTGGCACACACACAAGACATTAAAAGACCGCACACACACACACACACACTCTCTTTCACACACGTGCGCATTACAAGGCTGAATTGCACACACAGACATTAGAGCATATTTGCTTTTAAAGGAGACTTTAGATAGTGATTATATTTTTTTTTTCTGTAGAAGTACCTATGTGGGCCAGAGCCAGTAAGAAACTGCAGAGGCTCTCTCATTGCTCGTTTCTTTCCAGTGGTGGAAACATTCAGAGTGCTGCAGGCAAAGGCAGACCGGAAAGAAAGAACCTAAAACATGTCCTGTTATTTCTCAGTCTGCAGCACTGTGAATGTTTCACTCTGGCGTTCGCTTTTGCAATAAAATAGATCCCAGACTCCGGGACGGCCCTGGAGCAGCGATGGCTGAGAGGTCTACAGGTCGTGGCCGAGCCTCTCGATCTCGTCGATGAGGAAGTCGATGTCAGACTGGGTGGCCGAAGGATTGGAGACGACCATTCTGAAGAAGTTTACTTTATTGGCCTGAGGCTGGTAGCCCACCATGGTGGTCCCTGACTCCATCATCATGGCCTTGATCTTTGGCGCCACCTGTTGGAGTGAAAAAGATGACAAAACAGGGCCTTGTATTCCTGAAAGGAATCTAATGATGGGAAAATCTTTTATTGGCTGTTTGAAGCTGATGATGGTGGAACTGATAGCGTGATGATAGCTGTACCCTGTGGAGTTTTTCTCGTCTCTCATCTCCATCTGGCATGCCTCTCAGGCTGGGTGGAATGTACCAGAAGCAAACGTTGGTGTGCTGGGGCTGCAGGCAGAAATGAACGCAGTCAGATACAGATCATAGTGGGTTTTTATTTATGTATTTGCATTTACATCCAACAACATTCTGTTAAATACAACAGTGGTGATTAAAACTGGACGTCGGTAAAGGAGAAGAAAATGAGGGACGCTCACCACTCCGTCAAACACCATCTCATATCCCTCCCTGTTCTTGATCTTGTTGTACAGGTACTGAGACAAGTCCAGACACTTGTCAATGTGCTGCTCAAACCCAGTGGTGCCCTGCAGGGGAAAAGAGAAGCCAATAATTACAGTTAAGAACACTCAGCATATCATTATATAGCATTGTACTAACAAGACCATGAAGGCTTGGCTTGGAGATGCTTCTCTGGCTTTTTTAGCCAGCATGAATGCATGTGTCTGTCCACCCGTCTCACCTTGGCTTTCCACATGAGCCAGAATTTAAAGATGTCCACATGTCGGCCACACTGGATTGCCTTGTCCCCTGTGTCATATGTAACGTCGTATTGTTTGTCTGGTTGGAAGAGGTAGCCGGCGCACATGGAGTTGCAGCCTGCTAGGATTCCCTACAGACAACGTGCGCAAACAGTTAATATTTCCTTTCACAGCTCTTCTGCCCAGGCTGTCATCATTTAGACATGTCGGGCTACATGTACCATGAAAAGCTGATTAATATGAATGTGCAATATGGATATTCATAGAACTGTATTTTTCATAAGATAAAGTGAAGAAAAAAAAATCCAGAGTGTAATGGAAACTTACGATTTTGCTACATGTCTGTGTCAAACTAACCTTACTGAATGAAATATTGTTCCATATTGTTTTATTCTGTCTCTGTGTTATCTTTCAGATATACAGCATGTTGATGTACAAGTTATCTTTTATTACACAGTGTTCTAACGGCACATGCAGATTGCCGTCATGCTGTCTGTACTACTGCTTTAGCCCTTTGCAAACATAAACAGAAGTCATCAGTTTATTTCAGATTTCAGTGGCAAAACACAAAACACAACACAATACAAAAACATCAACTTATAAACGGTTAGAAATCCCTTGTAACAGCTTAAAACTCAATCCGGTCTTTCAGTCTGACGTCATTAGCCCTTTCTGGGTCCAAAGTCAAACGAACACTGCGGCATCATTGAGAGTACAAACTGTCTAAATTCTTTTATCTGTAATAAAATGATGAGTGTGGCTGCTCTACCAGGTGGAACAATTAAGTTTAACATCCAGGCATCCATGAAAACAGGATTTATGAAGTTTAACGGAGTTAGAAGTTAGCAGGGAGTTAGCTCGCTAGTTTCCACCTAAACATAACATACCATGTTCTGACTGAGGGATTTCTGACAGACTCAAACGTACAGCTCTGCTATCACTTCAGACATAAATGAAGACAGGAAACTAAACAGCAGTGACGTTTGTAGGGTTACTGAAGTTGGGCTAGCTGGTATATAATGATGTGCTACGTGCTGCTAGCTACACAGCTATGTTAGCATAATATAAACACAGTGAAGCTGGAGGATGAACGCTAACTTTTCTCCACTCGATAAAAGTTAACGCGAGGGTTCCCGATGGTTAGGGACAAATGCAATGGCATGGCAGGATGCTGTAAACGGACCAAACTTCAGTCAGGAGAACAACTGAGATAATCCATCCACAATACGAGGTTAGTCATTATATCCTGGTTTTGACTTTTAGAGCTTTGCACAGACTGGCACCAGCCTATATTTCTGATCTTCTACAGCCCTATGTCCCTAGCAGGTCCCTGAGATCATCTGATCAGGGCTTACTTGCGATACATC
>VVHJ01013890.1:3541-15523 GCA_015107715.1 Tylochromis polylepis | reverse complement strand
TCTGTGAGAAAACACACACACGCACACACACACACACACACACACACACACACACACACACACACACACACACACACACAGCTGGATAGACACAGTACAGATACACACTGAAAGAATGTATGTGATGTTACCTGTCATATTAATTATTCCCAGTTTCTTGTTCAACTCAGCATTGGAATGTAAGAAATGTCTAAGATGCTAGGCTGATGCAAGAAGAGCTGTTAAAAAAGTCTCCAAATATATGGCATCCTTATTTGACATATGCCATAATTCGGCTCTGAACCTACAGTAGTAAGTGCAGCAGCTAAGGGAGAAGGGAGTGGAAGCCGAGTGCCAGAATCTGTCTCCCACAGAGGGGTGAACATGCGAGTTGAGTCTGCATTTAATTTCCTCTCGCAGATGTTTTCTGTTCCAACTCAAAATTTCTCTCCAGCTGTCATAGTCTCTGCTTATATTCATGAATTAAATGTGAATTTTTTCAGATTTTCTGTCAAACCAGAGGTGAGGCTGTGATACTGAATACCTGCCGTGCCATATTTGCTTATTCAGCTTAAAGTCAGGATCACTGGGACCACAACATCCCTAGCTATTTACCTGTATGAATGCTTATTATTGATAGCATGGACATGTTATTTCCCAAAGTCTCCCAGTGGAATCCTTCACATAAGTTTTTTTTTTTTCTTTTTTGTGCACATAAAAATATGTATTTAAAGGTAATTAAGGGATTATTGAACCTAGGGGTAATAAAATTTAAAAACACAGTACAAAATGATTGTGGTTGACAAATTCTACAGCACTAGAACAAAATCTGACTAAATCAAACCTTTTAGTTTTAGACTGCATTTTTGCATAATAGCGCTTGTGCCAGTGACACTGGGGCAGCATGTAATTTATTTTTTTTGTTGTTGTTGTTTTTTGTTTTTACCAACAAAAGACTGGTGGTGCCCAAAAGGACTTGAACTAGCTTTTTTGTATTTGTATCTACTGTATTTGTATAAGTAGCTATTGGAGGAGCTAGTACATTAAATTTGCCGCAAATTTGTTGATTCCTGGTGATCACAATGTTATACTGAGCCACTTAATGTCATTGAAACTACTATTGAAGCTCTTTGGATTTTTTCTACATTTAGTAGGCTGTTTCTATTTATGTTTTACTTGTTGTATATTTTTATTCAAATGTATACTTTAATTTACTGTCTTTAATTTCATTTCAGATTAGTTTTTATCTTAATGGATATGTTTTCTCATTTTTCTTTTTTTTTTTTTTTTTTTTTTTTTTTTTTTTTTTTTTTTTTTACAGAAACAACAGCCATTATCCAACAATTCATTCTCAAGATTTCCAGAATAAAGACTGGTAAACCATACCAAAGTAGTGCTGGTTCTCCAGAAGGACCACCAAGACACTGATAAAAAACAAACAAACAAACAAACAAAAAAACGGAAAATATATATATATTTAATACCACTTTAGTAAGAGATTTGTTGAATGCCTCATGGAAATGAGCAACATGTAATGATGGGTTTACATATCTGTAAACACTAATTTAAGACACTATCTTCAGACAAATTTGTAAGAAAAAGTCAGGCAAGCCTTGAAAAAGAAATTAAAAATGAAAGGGAATGAAATGAAAGCTTCATTCATGATGGAAATGAGGTTATAAGCAGACTTAGTTTGAGTTGCAAAGTAAACACAACATAGACATACTCCACAAAATTGTTTTCTCCTGCTAGGTGCTTTTACCGAAGGTTAAAATTGTTTTCTGCTCCCTTATATTAAAAAAGAAAGAAAGAAAAAAAAACTTTTGAAAAAACTTTCAATTTAAAATTTCTTAATATTATATGACAGCTTCAGCTTGGTTGAATATAAATGTAATATACATCTCCAGATCAGTCATCAAGATCCTCAAGCTATCTTGGTAGGATCATGATTTTATACAAACATTTAGCAATTGTGCAGATATCATAACTGCAGATTAGGACAACTTCCACAATGGAAAAAGCTTTATAAAGGAACAGACTGTGCAGCGCAATTAATGTAAGGATTTCAAAGAGCACTTACTCATCTTCACATTTACAGTAACACTACTGTGTTTCAAGCCACTCTCTCATCACAGAATATGCCTCTCTACAGGGCTCCAGTGCCACATGTCACCATGTACCTCACATAACACAGCATGAGAAAGTTTGCTTGTGCATTAAGCGGAGATGCTCGCTTTTAAAACAGACTTTTCAAAGGCAGCTGTTATCCTTCCAAAGCAGGCTCATGCATTATTCATGTTTATTTACACAATCTCCTTATCATTGATTCAACCCACTTTCACAACTGTGCATTGTATGGTGATGGAAACAGAGCGCTGAAATAAATCATTAACTTATAGTAAGATAGACAATACTCTGTAGATTAAAGCAGTCATTTTATGGACAGCTGCTGAACAGTGCTTGGCACTGACTGCATATTTTCATACCCCTGTAATACTGATGTGTTGAAATAGAACCATGACCGATTTTGCTTTTTCTGTACATTCTAGTGCAGGCATGGTTTGGAGCACGTTAACTGCTTTATGTTTGTGTAGCTTTTTGACAGAAAACTCTTATGCCTCAGGGTAATGAGGTGGTAGAGTGCTGCCACTGGCTAAGTTGCCATGGGCAAGTCTTTTCCATGAGACATGAAGCATTTTATTTTCATTAATGCATCCTTTCCTGTGCATTCATTACATTTGCACAGAGGAAGGTAGGGGCAGCTGCAAAATGCATAGACATTGGAAATAAACTGCTAAAAATGGCACAAAAAAATCTACATCAAGTCATGTTAGTCCAGCTGTGACAAGAGGACGAACGCAAGATATGGTTGTTAGATTTGCATGTCAAAATAGAAGCGAAGTAAACTGATTCTTCGTAATTGCTTTGTGCATGTCTGGACAACTTTTCGAGTTTATGTGTGTCTGTTTCTATGTGCAACAAGCGGTGATGCATATACTGTAAGGTATTCAGTAAGGAGAAAGGGGAAAAAAAATAGCACTGATCATTTATGACTTCCAAATCCACGTTCAGCTCAAATGAAAAGAAGCAAGTTAAATTAATCTAGAAATGTAAAAAAAGAAAGTGGAAGCTATGAAACAGCATGATAACCTCTCCTTTGTAGAGAACAAGTCCCCGCTGCTGTTGCACAGCACGTCACCAAAGTTATGACGCCGAATTTAATGGATGTTTTTGCTCCACTCAGATTTCTATCCTTCCCCCAGTTTGTTTGATCATCTGGAGTCACACACGCAGTCACCAGGCTAACAGTTAAGCATTGCTTCTGCTAAAGACAGCATCTCCCTGTGTTTCCTGAGCGAGAGAGAGCAAGACGGAAAGAGAGAAGGTGTTGAGAAAGCCACAGGAAACTCCACACTAACAGAGGGCACTTGATGTGTTTGTGTGTGTGCGAATACCCACACACATACTGCCTGCACACCTGTAGTCGCCAAGGCAACATCTAGCCCCCTTCCCCTTCCCCTTTTATCCCCACAAGTTCAGCAGGGGAAATCAGAGATCCGAATGACTGCTGTCTTCTGCCACCTCTCTACACTTTTCTCTCAGCCAGTGGCACAGATTCCACCCTCCATTCCCGTGTCTCCCTGGGGCAGATGAAAACTTAAATGGAGGTTTAATGAAATCTCAGGGATTGTCCTGTGGCTTGATCACTCAGGCTTCATCCGCATGGGGTGGTCCCCCATTTTCAGCAGTGTGTTGGAGAGAAGGAGCACAGTCTCTAATTGCAGGGCCTCGGGACAAGCAGGTGAAAAGAAAGAGGGGAGGGTGAGTGAGAGAGTGAATATAGAGATAAGGAAGAACAACGGGAGGACATGTTCTAAAGGTCACATGGGACACACAGGGGAACTCTCATCCATGCACATGTACCCACATGTACCCACACATACCGTACGTATGCTCACTCAAATGCAATCAGTGGCCGTGCCAACAACCCGCCCCTTGTGGTGCTGATTGTTAAAATGAATTTTTAATAGGCACAAGTTAAATTAGCACACTGACAGTAGGCGGTGCTGCTGTGGATCATTGAAGCTCAGTAATTGGAATCTTCCAGAGGAGTTAAAAACATGCAACTATTGTTTATGTATTTGCATGAACTCTGTGTGTGTGTGCGTGTGTGTGTGTGTGTGTGTGTGTGTGTATGCATGCATAAGTGTGCAAACTCAGTTCCTAGGATGAATAGATCAACAGGCTGAAAACCATGTGCCTCAGAAGCACCAGTGTACTGCCGAAGTAATTGTTTATCATCACATAAAGCACAATTAAAGGGAAACTATAATGAGTAGATAAACAAAGTTTATTTCTAAATTAAGACTTGTTAAAATGCTATTGCTAATGAACTGCTGTTGCTTTCAAATGTGCCAAAGCTGACTGTTTTTAAAGAGTGCTGAAGTGCAGATTGACTGTGGCCTAAGAAGAGAAGCAGCTTTTTAAACTTTTTTTAATGCCATCATCTTGAGATAACAAAGCTTGTTTTGTCGTGATTATTGGTTAATATTTTTTGTGAACGGTCAAGAAAAAAAGCATTTTTCAGAATGACAGGATAATGCATCCTCTAAAAACAAAAGTCTTCTTAGGACACGAATCCCTTCATATGGAACTTCTCTCAGCAATCTCAGCAGAATCTCTGAAGTGCTCTTACCTGTAAAGTTGCAGTCAGGCTAGCCTTGTGCTCATCTGAATGTTTTCTCCAATAAGAGGATATGCCGCAATTTCTGCCTGTGTTAGGTCTTGATCAAAACACAATTTGATGTGTTGATCAATAATAGGTACTCCCTGATCTGACATTTTCAGCTTAAATCAGCTGCCATGGTTGACAAGATGCCATCTGTGCATGTAGGCATACGGTGTGCAAATTATATCAGTGCTTTTGGGGATTTTACTTTTTTTTTTCCACTTTCCATAGTCAGAAAAGGACAGCTACATTTATCAGTCACTTAATACAGCTTTTATGTATATTTATTTATCCTAACTAAAATATTAATGATAAGAAAAGCAGATCAGAGATGCTGCAGAAATTTATTTCAGTTATAATTGCTGCAGATTTCAGTAGTAAAGACAGAGAGACTATTTTACTAATTAAAACTGGAAAAAAGTACATCTTTGTTTTCTTTTTTAAATACGGGAAAATCAAAAATCTAAATTGAAATTCATGATTAAATAGTTAATTCATTATCACAAGAATTCTTGTACCAAGGTGACTGGTTAGATTAACATTGTATCAAAAGATAACAGTATTAAAAAATCTATTTAAGCATGAGCATCCTCTGCTTCAGTAGTCTCTTTAAGAATTAATTATGTATTAATCCTGTTTAGAATGCTTGGACTTAAGGTGGGAAAACATACTGCTTTGAGTTTACAGTGCTGTGCTAAAGTCTTCAGATCATTATATGTTGATAGCTAATTGGGGAATAGGTGAAGCAATTTATTGAAAGATGCAAACATAAATAGAAAAAGCAGAGTTTCTACAATTCTCTCTTCTTTGGATGTTAGCTGCCTTTGGTTCCATTCTCTGTCAACAGGATCCCACACTGCTTCGGTAAGGTTGAGGTCCAGGCTCTGGGGAGGCCAATCCATGACTGACGGTGCTTAATTGTGTGCTTTTCCATCCAGGTATTTATAGGCTGTGTGTTTGGGATCGTTGTAATTCTGATAAATGAAGCTGTTGTGGCTCAGATGTTTTCCAGATTATCCTGGTATTGGCTAGAGAAATAGTCTGTCTTTTCTGAGTTCTTCTGACAAGATCTCTAACACCACTGGATGAAGTGCAGCCCCAAACCATGGCAGAGTGTCCACCTTGTTCACAGATGGCTGTAGACACTCACTGTTGTACCTCTCTTGTGGCCTCTTCTGTATATATTGATGATGAACCAAAATACTTAAATTTGGCTTGACCACGCGATAAGACCTGTCACCACTGATTCTGAGTCCAGTTCTTGTGCAATTAAGTATAACTGAGCCTTTTCCCTGTGGTGGTGGTCTTCTCATTATTAATGACATGAATTTCAGATTTATGACTTTTCTTCTCCTGAACTTTTTCAGTTTCCTTAAAATGTTTAAGGGCACACCATGCTGAGATATGCCAAGTTTTTGGCTAACAGCTCTTTGGGAATGACCTTGTTAGTGTAAAATTATTATTCTATTCCTGTCAAACTGTGTTATCTTTGGCATTTTTAATAAATTCAACTGAAGAATGGGAAAGAAATTATGTGTGTTGTGACAGGCTGCTGGCAACAAAGTGCCATAAGATACAATTTAGAGTTGGTTGTTATGTGTAGACACAATATAGGTTAATCTCTTGACTGAATGATTCATAGGTCAGTGTTAAGCAGCTTATTGAACAAATAAAAATTTATTGGAATATGGTTCAGTACAAGGACTGTATTAAAAATGAGTGAAAAAAGCAGCCACTGTCGAAAGAAAAATTTTGAAAAAAGTTCAAAAGGCCTGGATATATATAGATATAGAGAGAGATATATTCTTGTTGGTTACCCATAGATCTTCTCTCTTGTATATAAGAAAGGAATAACACAATGCATACTAATAGAATGCCAATGAGGCTATAGTACCTGTACTTTTGTGTACACTTTACAGTACATAGTGCATATATAATATTCATAGAAAATATGAATAATACTTTAGTACAAAGATTATTGCAAGTTGACTTTGTCTTGATTAGCACATACCTCCTCTAGTGTGGCATTGCAAAAAGTTCCTGTCAAACTAATTATGAACATAAAAAGTTAATGTAAGTAATGCAACACTGTTTCTTAAAAAAAAAAACTGACTTATTTACTGTAATTATACGGTATGTGTTTGTTGCTCAGACAGGTCAGTACCACAAGCTCTAGTACATGACGTGCATTTTATGAATCAGACGGTGCAATTTGTGCTTGTTAAGATTCACTCCTCAGTTTGGTTAACAGACAATTTGCACTGGCATTTAGTATTATTGATAGCTTTTCATTTGGATTTCAATACTTCATGCATATTTTACTCATGATACCCATAAGAAAAAGTTTTTTGTTTTTTTTAAAAAAGCATGAGTAGGTTTTATCAGCTGCACATCCTGTTACCATCAATTGCACTCTGAAATGTGTGCAATAATACTGCTTTAGCAGGCAGTCATTTCAAAAATATATTCAGAAAATACATTCAAAAAAACACTGTATACACAAAACATAAACTGAACACAATTAAGGTTTTCCATAATTACCCCAAATGAATCTTTTTTGGCCACATAATTGCTATTTTCCCATATCTGCTTGTTGTTGGAGGAGTACATTGGTATGGTTTTAATGGACTTAATGCTCACAATAAAATAGCACTGGTTATAAAGTAAGAACATTTCTAATTTCACAAAGAAAGCCCTGCTGATACATTATGGGAAATGTGGTAAAATAGCTCCTTAGCAGGTCACTTGGATAAACTAGAGGTCAAACACAGAGCACAAAATTCCCTTAAAGTAAAATTGTCACCATTAGGAAAGAGATAGGTAGCCTTTTTAACTTAAATAATTGATGGCATGAAGCAAATTACATAAGGAATAAACAATGCTTTTCAGGGTGGATTTTCTCATTCCTTTAACAATGCATACAGTGTGGTTTTAAATAAAGCCCCTTACATATCCTTCAGGTAATTAAAGACATCTCTTGATGATTGAGACAGCATATGATAGGCTAACCTTGGTGCTCATCAAAGGACAGCATCTGTTCAAACCCACAGCTATATCAGTGTGTTTTCTTCCTCTGTCCCCTTGGTGCTGAATTTAATTAGCACAGCCAGGAGAAAGACATGACTTACCTGCCACCCTCTGCAAACATTATTATTATTTGGCGCTTTGCTTTTTTATCCTCAACCCAAATACTTGACTTTAATACATAGCTCAGAAGTGTATACACATCTGTTATTCTGTTTGCATGGATTTAATATAGTACCAGTGCTGTAGAGTTATTGTAATTAGACTTTGTGGATGTGCCATTGAGTCATGTTGGGGCACAAACGTATGTATAAGCTACTCAGACAAAATTAGTACACTTCTCATGCACAATAGGTGGATACTGTGTTTGCAGCAACTGGTAGCAGGCCAGAGAAAACAAAAACAGCATGCAATGAAAGCTAATCAAAGATTTATTTGCCTGGGTAATTTACATCTGATTACTGCTGTGATGTCCTGAGTTAAGAGGATGATTTCTGAAGTTTTCACCTGTTATTTTTCCAGCAGATCGGGGTGCCAGCCTCTTGTTATGCAGCCCAAGTGAACGATGCCATCTGCTCATCATCATTTAAATGTTTTTGTCTGAGCCAATTATGTTCATTAAGAATGCTAGACAGATCTGAGGGCATGCGGTGTGCCAGGTACTACATCCCTGTCCTGGACTAACCCCTGAAGTTATAGAAATACACACAAAGCAATTCACCCACAAATGCCACATTTTATTGAAGAGGTGTTGATGTTTTACAGGAAAAGAAAAATATAGATGCATCCACAACCTCTGGAGAGCTACAGAAACATGTACAAGTGCCAAATCGGGGTGACAAATAGCCAAAAGTAACCTAACTTGTCGGTGATTCACTGACAAAATTAAGTCTTCAGTTGAGATGACACATACATTATTAGGATACAAGATGTCTCTTTTTTTTTCTCACTTCCAGTCACTTTTTATTTATATTTTCTTTAAACACACATGCAGAAGCAACAACAGTTCTTGGGTTTGCTATGAGGTTGCTTGTTTAGGATGTGGCACAATGTAATGTCACTGAGATGTGTAGCAGGGATAGATTTCATTAAGATAAAGCTTCTCCACTAGCTGCCGAGGTAAATGTATTTCAGGTGATAAAAGGAGCAAATCTCGTTTTCAAACTCTCTGCTTGCCACAGAATCTGAATGAGAACAGAGTGCACTCCTGAGCATTGAGAAGTGGATGCATTTATCCCTACCACTCTGCTTGGGTGTGTCTGTTTTTCACTGCCTCTCTGCGTTTCTTTATGCGTGTGTGCGTTTCAGGGAAGAGCACTTCGATGGAAGGCTGCCCATGGATGAATAATACTCTTATTCAATTTCTGTTTCACTGACTCGTGTCTTAATCAGCGTGCAAAAGACATCTTTCCCTTCCGCTCCACACACTGGAACATGCAGCGCCCCCACACTGACTCTCCCCTAACAAAACCCCAGTCAGGAAACTTTTTACAACTTTTTTTGAACTTTTTTCTGTTCTCCTGTCATCTTTCTTTGTAGTCTTTTTTTTTTTTTTTCCTTCTTAGATAGTATGAATCGCTTTCAGGCAAGATGACAGAGTAAAACCACAACGGCCTATAAATAAGACATTTTTTATTGTTGATATGATTCTAGGTTATCTGTCAGCATTTTGATGTTTCCTGCTGTACCTGCCTCAGGAAAGTGCAAAAATCATACAAAATGTCAATGAATTCTATTTTACAACAGCAAATACATTTATCTGGTTTCTCACTTATGCTAAGTGACATGTTTTTAGATGTTATTACCCTTAATAACAAGTGCTTAATGATAGATGAATAATCAAATATAATGATAGTATCAACAAAGCCTACAGTCTATCCAGACACCATATTAAAAACCATTTCAGTTCAAATTTAGGGGTTTGTAAATGAACCACGGCAGACCCAACCATGTTTCCATGCTTTTCAGCATTTTCTTTATTTACTCTCACCATTGCTGTCACATTATACACACACACATGCAGCTTTTCAACTCGCAGCTGCGCACTTCCCCAACAACAACAACATTACAGCAGTCCGAACAGACCTTTAAGCTGGTAAGGCGTGATTGTGGATGCCGTGCAGGTGTGTCCGCCTCCCCTGCAGCAGCACCACAGACCACACCCCGCCACAGGGTTCATCGGCAACAAGCTGGGAGTTAGCATCTCATTCAACCACATCAAATGAGTGATGTTGGTCCACACTCTGGTGGGCTTCAAGAGTGGTCATAGGGGTCTGGTGATATGTGGGTTGGCTGGGAGTCGGAGGTAGAGGTCTTGGCAATGGATCACTGGTTATCAAAACTTGCTCTAAGGGTCCATCCTTAAAGACCTGGTGAGAAGCTCTGTTTTGTAAGGAGAAGCTCAGTGTAGAGTTGCTACATAGTGAAAATGAACCAGTTCAGGTGGTTCAGACGGCTCCCTGAATGTATCCTATAGATCAAGTGTTTGAGACATGGAAGGATATCCATTTAAAAGATAGGTAATCAGGATAGCCATGAACGTGGTGGAAAAGTTTGGGGTAGCTGTTAATTAAAAATAACTACTTTTTTCAGTCTTCAGCTCTTTAGATGCAAACTGGGACAATACTGCTGCTGTGGGTCCCAACAAAACAATAAATGAAAAAAAAGAAAGTTTAGAGAGAGAAATATGAAGTAGTAGACACATGGGTGAAGGCAGGGGTCCAGCAAAGGGAAGGGATGGATGGCAAGAGAGGGTGAGAGGAATATATAGGGGTAGTAAGAATGGCCCTTTGGGCCTGATTCTGACAGTGCTAGGGGAGTGAGGGCAACTGTGTTCGAGTCCCTGAGCACTGAAGCTGAACTAACGAGAATGTAATGGCACTCCATCAAGAGCTCCAGCAGCACACCAGTATAGCCACACTCATGCACATAAACACGTTTATTTTAAATGCACATGTGCCCATACTTGAATTAAAATTCAAGAAAAATAGGAATTTCACCTCAAATGAGAAAACAAAAAGTGTAGTTGGCATATTAAACCTTTATTTATAAAGTAGCATGGTGGTTAATTACCTAGTAATGTATATCTTGTTGAGCCTCTGGCTCATTGAGGCTGACACTGTATCATTTAATAAATCTGTAAATATCTTAATTATATTACATTATTCACCTAAAGACATTTACATGTGAGCTACAGTGCTCACATGTTGAAGGCAGAAATTTTTGCAGAACAGTCTGAAAACATCTCAGCTGGTGAACATTTCCTAATTGTCTTGATGCATGCTAAATCATCCAGGTAAGGAAATCCCAAAAAGTTGATTGTGTTCATCTTTTTATCTGGACGTGGCGTCTTTATCCTCTGAAAATGCTACGATGAACACAATCAACTTTTTGGTATTTCTGAATTGTCATATTGTTGGTTATGTTAAATAGTACAATGAAGCAAACTGGTGAAAATATAAAGAATCCTATAAACATTTATTAAAACCATTAAAACAAAGTTCTCATGAGAGTGTTTCAGTAATCTTGTTGTGCATTACCAGAACTTTCCTGTCCAGCATCCTGAAACTTTATGACCAACCAAAAGAGGAGGAGTGGGGAATAAGGAGTGTCAGAGCCACAATCCAGGAAGAAACACAGAGCATCCATTAATGCATCAGGAAGACCGTGAAGCAGAGAAACAGAAGTACCAGGAGCTGAAAGAGCAACTAAATGGAGCAAATGTGGAAGATAAAGCCCAAAATGTTCTCAGTGGTAACAGGAGCGTTGGGAGCTCTAACCCCCAAGCGGCAAGAGTGACTCTGGCAGATTTCAGGCACAACATCAGAGGTCTCTGTCCTGAAGAGTGCAGTTCTAGGAACAGTTAAGATACTATGCAGAAAACTGCCAGGACTCTGGTAGAGGGCATGCGCTTGAGAGACACATACCACTTTTATTTTTCTTTTAATATATGTGTATTAATAGCATGAACATATTCTAAGAAGTGTTGAATGATTAGTGATTCATGAGTCACTGTTAAGTTCAAAACGATATTGTGGTGGGGGAAGTGTTAAAGGCATAAAACAGTCTATGAAATACAACATTTTTAGAACAAATATAGGTTATTTTAGAAACTTCTCCGATATTCTGTGGACTACATTTGTCAATACAATTTTTGATACCACAGGGAAAAATTAAGAGGCAAAAAAAAAAAAAAAAAAAAAATAAAAAAAAAAAAAAAAAAAAAAAAAAAAATTTTTTTTAAAAAAAAA
>VVHJ01013882.1:31769-48027 GCA_015107715.1 Tylochromis polylepis | reverse complement strand
GAGGGAAATACCCCCCCCCCCCCCCTCCCTTATTTTTATAATAAATCTGCCAAATCAAACGTGTCGAGCTACACCTTGTGGCAACCCCTTCTGAATAAGGGAGCAGTTACAATTTTAAATGACTCCTATGACACCTTCATATCCTCAGCAGAAGAATTTGGTGACAGCTACTTGAAAAAAAATTTGCAATACCTATGGCACAGACAAGACATCCACAGAAAAGGAAATGTGGAATAAAACTCAGCAGGACGTCATCAATTGATGACTTACAAGAATAAAAGAGGTCTGTGTATTTGGAAATGAGCAGTTCTGCTGTTAACCCCGGGAATACACTACATGTGACGTTCCACTTTTGGGATCCAATTCCATTTTCTCTGGTTTTGCCCTGGGACTCATCAAGCCTACTTTTTTCCAGTTCCACACTTTGATTTCAGCTAACAGCAGACTGGGAAGAGACTGGGAATCATTCTTTATGGTTAAGGCAATATCAGGTTTGATTTAGAGAGTTTTAAAAATAATTTTAGAGAATAAAATGTAATAAATACATCAAAGAAAAAGAAAAATATTCAGTTGCTATCTACTGTGGTGTTGTAATTAGCACCATTGCCTCACAGCCAGAGGTTCCTGGGTTTGAATCCACCAGTCAGCCGGAAGCCTTTCTGTGAGGACATTGCTTTCCTGATGTCTGCATGAGAGAAGCCGGGTCCTCCAGTTTTCTCCCACAGTCCAAACACTGCATGCTAGGTTAATCGGTGACTCTAAATTGGCTGTGGGAGGGAGTCTGAGTGGTTGTCTGTCTCTCTGTGTTTGCCCTGTGATAGACTGGTGATCTACTCAGGATGTATCCAGCCTATAACAGTTGGGATAGGCTCCAGCAACCGGTTACCAATATAATATTTGACAACCTGCCCAAGATCCATAAATACAAAGAAATTTTTTTTTTTTTTAATGTACTGGTGCTGATGATCTAATTCATTTGCACTAGTCTCATTACAGTTTAAAAAAAAAAAAAGCAAGCGGCTGGCATAGCGAAGGTAAAATATCTCCAGCCGCTGCAGCTTCGCTGCTAGCTTTCACCATGCCATGTTTGCTCTCAGGCTAACTGCTGCTGCCGTGCAGCAAAATAAACACAGATCAATTTAATTCAAAAGGTCAGCTCAACGATCAGCACGTTGTCAAGGATACCCAATCTAGCTTTTTTTTATCAGGATTGGACCATCACCCAATACAAATGTCAAATTGATGAATCCCTAGTTTTGTCCCGGCCTTCGCCTTTAAAGCACACTCTGACTGATTTAGAAGTGTAGTATTTAATCTGCACAGGATGTTTTATTTTGAAAATTGACTGGATGTTCTTTTTGTATCTGACTTCCAGCACCTCACCTCTTTTGTGCAGCTCCAAAAAAATAAATAAATAAAAAATTTCGGCACAGATTTTTAGTAGTGCAAAAAGTGCTGGTGCTGCTCCTGAAATTCACTGTACATGCACTGGGATGAACTGGAAGGATAACGCTGGTGTGACACAAAGCAGCCATGCCTAGTGGGATTCGGGCCTAAGGCAGCTTATAGCACAGCCTGGAGTGCAGCAATATTTGTGAGAGTGTACTGTAACAGCTAAATAAAGATTTTCAATCATACAAGATTTTCTAATAAGTTCTGCTTTTGTTTTCTTTACGGACCCAATAATCAGAAAGCATTCTGTTACCTCTCACTTAGTATTTCAAGATATTGTATCAAGAAAATAATTTTACAGGAGTTATTATGCAAAGACTTCATAGTAGCAATGACTATCTCAAGGTACAGTTAGCCTCTTTGGAACACAAGAAACCAGAAACAGCAGAGAAACTCCCAGTAAAAAATAACCGTTTTCAATAACAACTAAGCATGTAAGGGGACTGTGGCAACTTTGAATTGTTTTTATGCAATTCAACTTATTTTCTGACATTTTAAATGAGGTTTTTTACAAAGAGAGACCTGATTAGACCTTTAGGAGTTTGAGATTTTAAACATTTTTAATTTGACAAATTTTTGACCCTTTTGTGAAGTCTGCAATCCTAATCATTTTACACATATCTAAAATGGAAAAGGTAATCAAAATGAAATAGCTTTTTAAAAAAAAAAAAAAAAAAAAAAACTTGGTCTAGGTCTCACAAAAGCCACAAGAATTTGAGGGAAAACAAAATGCCTGTCAGGGCGAGCATACAAGAGGCAAAGGGGGAATCTGGCATGGCCTAAGCAAAGTCATAAAAATATTTTCCCTTTTATTTAATGTCATCCATAATTCATTGCCAGGAAAAGCTAATCAATAGCACCTTAATGAAAACTTGAGCCATATTTTATTTTGCCGCAGAGAAGTCCCAGATCAGCATTTGTTGCTTTCTTATGTGCCGGTTTTCACCCTTGGGCTGTTTGACAGATGTGCATCACATTTGCAGATACCTTAAATATTTGCTGTCTTTTAACCACATTTGCTTTATCAAAACACTACAGAGAAGGGAAATTTCTGATGATGATTGCAATCTAGAACTGCAAGAAACAAAATTATCTAAAGAGACTATAATATGCATTTAGTTTTTTAGTTCTTTAGTCATTTGCTTTAGTGTATTAGTGACTAGTTTTTTACACTGATGAGGTTTTGCGCACACACACAAAAAAGCTACAAAGGTATAAACCACATTAGCATAATAACCTCCCAGCAGGTGGGTTAGCATACCCTAAAACAAAGAATAAGCATTTGCTCTACATTTACTTGCAAGAGCAACTTCTGTTAGCTCCAGAATGTCTCAGCCAAGTGTGTCAAATGTTCTGTCGCAGGCGGCAAGACTGAACACAAGATTCCTCATTCACTCCGACAATGAATGAGGAATCAGATGGTCGTCTTTGTTGTGCTCACTACTGCGAGCTACAGTCCAAGTCGGTGGAGCAAGAGTCCATCAGCAGAATGAGAAGAGACAGCTGATTATATTGCTCAGTTAATTATATGCCACAAAGTACTTGACAAATAAATATTTTGCAGAAGAGAAACTTAAAAAGAAATCTTTAATTGGTTCAAGAAATTACCCAACCCAGCTGTGACCCTCTAGAAAGAATATGAGGGCAAAGCAAATAGAACTAAATGAACTTTAGTGCACTTCATTAAAAAAAACAAAATAATAATAATGTATTTTCTTATTTGTCTAACCTTTGTTCCACATAATCAAAACAGACTGCTGTTTGGGCAGAAGGTGTGAATAAAGTGAAAACAGAGCCACTTCCAGATTGGCTCGTGAGACGCAATGCTAATTGTTTCCAGTGATCCTTGTCAACATACAGTATGCTCTCGTTCCAGTCAACTATCTATGAACTCAGCCTACGATTACAAGGGAAAAGGTCATTTTTCATGCTCTGAAAGGCACCCTAATGAACTGGTTACAGTGTATTTAACACTACCCTCGAGTCCACTTAAACAGACTTTCTATTTCTACTGTCAACAGGCTTCATGAACAGGATGAGGTGTTTTTGTTTTGCCATTTGTGTCAGGGACAATGACTGCAAAACTTAAGAAAAACCTGTTTAATGCCTGCTTTCAGAGTAAACAGTTATTCATCAAAAAAATAATAATGCCTCAAAGGTCACGCCATAGAAAAACAATATCTGCCCTCTTTCCACTGACTTGCGCATTAGTTACTTTTTGATGACAAGGGACTAGGTAAAAAAAACAACAACAAAAAACCAACTGCCTACACTTGTAGGAACTTTAGAGTATGGACTCGTTTATGACTTGATATAAAAAACTGACTCTGATGTCAAAACAACAGGCTATCACAGTGAAAAGGATCATTTTAGTGATCAGTGTCTGAGTCAAAGTTGTTGTTTTTTTATCCATAAGGAATTGGATGAGGGTATACAGTGCTGTCCAGCAGCTACACATCGTTTGCCTGTATTTGCATTGTCAGCCGGAGGTGAGAGGGTGGAGATCTGCCAAGTGTAAGGCTCTGGTCCAGTGCCATGACAGCTGACAACTCAGACAGGCCTTCTGTGCAGCGTTGCACTTCTAACAGCCAAGATCTCAGATCAAGTAAATCCTAATCAGTGAGTTAATATGCAGCTAATGTGAAAATTCATATTTCTGCTCTGTAGTGTTTCATGTTCAAAAGGGAGCACATGTCATTTGGCATGCCTTCATATAACACTAGGGCTTCCATCACTCACTGATTATTGCAATGAGGAATTAAAATCCCTTAACACAAAGCAACCAGCACCACATTGCTTTGCCTGTCAGAATTAACTAGTGAAAGTGACCTCAGCCTATATAGGCTGAAGGAGGAGGGATCATATTCAATTAGTTAGACAGAAATATTCTATCAGACATGCATTCATTGTTGATTAATAAAGATACCGAAGAGCATGTTCCCATGCATCAAATCTCAGCCCTGCTTTAAGAATTTTCACATATTCTTTAGCCAATTTTCAGTCGGCAAGTTTAAGTATCTGAATTAACCAACATTCACAATCGCACTTACACTGATCTGTTAGAGTACAGCAAAGCTGCCAGAGGGGCTGTCTAGTTTGTCAGTGAAGACTGGCTAAGGGAGGCTGTGCTGAACTGTTAGTCTTCTCCCTCTCATGGCACGATGTGTTTACACCAATCCCTCAGGCCATTTGTTTGCAGCACTTCCTTGCCCCACAGCACCATGCATAATGCAGGAATGAAAATGTTAACAGTGGCAAATAAAATCGGCAAGGTGCCCCCACAAATCAGGGCAGTTTAGGAGCACATTTAATCATCCGTGCATTGGGGACAACGCATAGCAATTAATTGTGGCATTTCAAAGAAGATCAGGACCCAATTTTTCCAAGGCCTTTCAAGCTTCTTGCTCAGTTGCCCCATCCACTGCAGACCAGTGTCGGCAGCCTGTGGTCTTCTCTTTGAAACATCTCCATATTTTGGCCCAATTATGTTTATTATCGCTTTGCTCTCAAGTAGATGAGAAGAGAACTCTTGTAGTGCGTTGCACAGAATTGCATCAACAAAGCCCACCCAGCAAAAGAAATAACAAAAAACAGGCATTGTTTGAAGAGGGTCTCCTATGTATTCGTGCAAGAAGTAAATCTGTCTATGTCTTGCATTTCTCCTCTATGCTCCAAGACAAACAAGTTACAGCACCATATGGTGATGTCAGGAAAGTAAATAATTTAGAGACCTTCATGTGCGGTGTGCAGATGAGCAACCACAGAAATACCAACACACTAGCATCCTCATACTTAACCCCCCTAATAAGAAACCTCAGCAGCAGGGGGAGCACAAAGACACAACCACAATATCGGACGTTAACTGGATTGAGAACTACTTTGGAATTTCAAAGACTGGGACTGGCAACTGTCTCTGGACGTAAGGACAGCATTTTGTGGAGATACAATCTGCAGTGCCTTTCAGCACTTCCTGAACACGAGACAGCCTAATCTAATGAACTGGGTGTGTGTGTGTGGTATGTGCGACGGTTGGGGGGGCAAAATCTGCTCAGGCTTTTAGCCCAGTGCCAGCATGCTCACATCTTACCGCAGTCAAAAATCCACTTGTTATTTTTATTCCCACTGAATTTTCCCTGTGGTGTACTCTGCATGGCTTGAGTCATCATTGTTCAAGTCTTTAGAGTTGGAAAGAAAAAACAAAAACACGCAAACACGCAAACACAAGCTGGTGGCAAGGTTATAGCCACTCAGACATGGAGGAGGGGGGCACTCGTTTTCTGCCAACCCAAGGGAAAACTCACAGAGGGTTCAAGCGAGAGAGAGAACAGAGATGTGCCATGTTGCTGACATGGCAGCCGTCACGTCATACTAACGGGCAAGAGTGATGTGCGCAGACAGCACTGAGATTTGTAGAATACTGCGGTAGCTCCTAACCAGAACAGTAAGTGGTGTGTAGATTATATGACCCGTGATTGCCTTCTTCATGCCTAATTATCCCAAAAGGAGCATAAGAAAAAACAAAGGCAGCAAGAGAACATCAGATCATGAACATAAGTGCACACAACCAATGAAACCTCAACGTGTCTATGAAGCTACAGCGATGGCTTTTTACCTCACATCTGCAATTAAACTGCTGCAGTTTCAATAAACCATAACACACGGCTTGAAAGTTTGTGCACAGCTTTGGTGCTTGAGTTCCAGAAATAAGGCAAATAACAACCAAACAGTCATACTCTGAAAGACTTACGCAAGCAGATGTTCACATATAGAAATGTGAACTAGGCTTCTTTTTTTTTTTGGTAGCTCTTTCATCCCAGTAACAATGACGATGAAGTATTATAACTGCACAGTCAGCCCTTTTGAATGTAGAAGTGCTTTCACTAAATGTTTATGTGAGTTATAATTTAGTGCCAAGTGATGATTGAATTTGTTCTTCTTTTCCTTCGTGATCCCTGGCTGGAATCATTTCTGAAGAGTTAATAAATGACTTAATGTTGAACTCAATCATAACTGAAGTTTAAAACAAAGAATCCGCTTTAAGTTGCGAAACAATGAAGAAAAAAAGCTGGCTGCTGCGTATTTCCAGTGTAAATTAAAAAATCCTCTGTAACCTGTTACTCTAAATGACCCTGATTTGCCCCCAAAAGCTTGAACCCTAACCAACAGAAAGGTGTACCACAAACCATGAGACTGCCTCACATCTCAACCCGTTTTTTAAACTGTTCAACCAAACTTTGTCGCTTGAATTTGTAATTAAAAGATTAAAGATAATTAAAGAGAGTCAAATCCACTCTGGCACATAACACCAGAGAAAATTACTACTATACAGCTCATCTACAAGTTGGAAAACAGACGACAGACAGAATTTAGTTTCTTTCTTTTAAAAGTGTGACAGGTATGTTGGCTGGCAGAGACGTAGCATTTCGTTGTTGCCAAGATTTAGTCTCTTTGAACAGTGACATGAATAATCAAAGAAAATAATTAGAAAGCCTGAGTTAACAAAATCGGTGAAATAACACATCAGATAGATTTCTTCATAAACACACTGTTAGAGCCAGCCGCATCACAAAACGTAGAACTGCTAATGGCTATAAAAAGCTTTAAAAACTTTAAAATGCTGTTGCCATAGATCATTCTGTCTTTCAAGGACTACAGCGTAACAGTTTCTGCTTCTAATATTTTCACGACTTGTGAAAAGCGCAGGCTTTTAATACGATGTTACTCTCTTTAATGTGCACACCAGAACAAAGCAAGCCAACAGAACAAGCAAAACCAAAAAAAAAAAGAAAAAAAGATGGCCTGAGTTGTTCCACATCCATGATAAATCACTGCCACTTTTATAGTCTCTAATAAGTTGATGCAAAGCCATTTTTCTTCCTGCCCATCGTTCAAACATTTAAGGCATATTTACAAGGAACTTGTTAAAATATTTAATAATATTTAGTGGCAATTTTGGAGCAGCCTGTCACAGTGAAATTTATTGCCTTTAAGTGTTTAAAAAGGCGACGTCATGAATAACAAACTGTCAAAATTTCCTAATTTGCATGGACAGGCCATAACTCCTGATACCTTGCATTAAAAAAAGAGGTTTTTAAAAAAACTAGTCATAAAAGAAGCATTCAAAGTGAGTGATGGCAAAGACTCTTCCACAAAGTCGCACCACAGAGACAGCTTCCCCCCCACTACAGATGCCTCGGAGATCAAGTCAGCCAATAAAAGGACATATATCCTACTGCTTTGACTTATTTATCCTGTGTGGATGAGCTCAAGATGGAACATCTCCTATAGGCAAGCTTAATTAATTGTGATAAAAGGGCTAATTCAAAGGCTGCACAAGAAAAGTGAGCCAAACAATAATATTCCCCACAAATCATCTCAGCCCGTCAAATATTTCCTCCATAACTTTCTAATTCAAAGTCCTTCGGACGTGAGCCTTTTGTTAAAGAACCTCACAGAGCCAAACTACCTCCCACGTATCTCTGTGATTCCATCCACACTCCTAACTAAAAGTGATCAGATGAAATTGCAGCTGCTCAGCTGCTCATGCTCTCTTGTTTTTGTTTAAGCAAACAGGACGATGGCCATCTTTGATGCCGCTTCTTCCACCAGATTCAACGGTTTTCACCACAAGACTCAGTGACCTGGGCCTGCCCTGGCTGTCCCAGTCAGAAAAGGGCCCCCGTTGACACTGATTGCAAGGCTATGAGTAGTCTCTCCCCTGTGCCCTCTCAGTGCAACTCTAATTAATAGCCAATTCATCTTCTCTGATCTGAGCCAGCACATGGAGTAATATATCGTTAGTTTGGCAAGCGAGCTATTAAAGTGTAATAACCAAGTACCAGCACTCGATTTGGAAGAGTAGCACATACTTAACCATGAAGTGGAAACAATTAATTTACTGGAGGATCTCCTGTAACCAATCATTTACTAGCACTCACACTGTGATGCAAAAGCCATCTCCTGTTGTGTGTGGCACAAGTCAATGACATATTTTGGGCTCAGTGCCTCAACCCCTCTGCTCTTTGACCAGTTATGTAAGCCTCATTTAAGCACCAATGTCACACTTCCTACCTACATTTAAAAAAAACAACAACAAAAAACACCTTCTAATGGCCATCTGCAAGCCAGAAAGTTCATTACAAAAAGGACCCGGTTGAATTCCAGGTGACCTTACTGCATGTAAGTAGAACTTGAAGATGAAAAAAATAATAATGAAAAAATAATGAACACACTCTGAAACACTGTCTTGAAACACTCCTTTAACTTTAAACTAAATCAAAAGGCGATATAAATGATGCCAATGAACAAAAGACAGCAGCCTCAAAAATAATCAACCCAACTTTGTTTAGGTGCATGCCAATTCACAAGTATTAAACTACACCTGTTGTTGAGTTTGATTAATTTGTTTATGAATTTATTCATGGGAGCCAAATTGAAAAAACAAAAACAAACAAAAAACTGATTGGACTATTTTAGGCCAAATAACAGGCTGCCCCTGTACTACTGCATGGCTGGCTTAATGCCACACCAAGGTGCCTATTCTCTTAACCAACTCAGTGGCTTATCAAATAATCCATCTCTCACATTTTAACAGCGACATCCAGCTTTCCTCAGTGACAATACTATTTAGCACAGCAATTCAGCAGGGAAAATTATAAATGGAAAAAAATGAATTTTGTCTTATTTCAGGCAATTAAGGCACACACTTAGTGAGGAAAGCAACAAACTGTGTCTGCTTCCTCAGTAATGTACCTTAGAACAATAAATCCCTCCTTCAAACCTTGATAATTGCAGGAAGTAAATGAAAATACATAAGGCTCACTATGCTTTTGGCCTGCCCCTGAAGCAAAACATTTAAAACCCATTATTCTTTTTGCAAGAACTAATGACGTTTTTTGTCTCTTCAGCTTAACGCACTAATTGACAGTTTTTTTGGAGGATAGCCCAGATGGAAAAATAAGTAGCCCCTTAAAGACCCAACTCCCTTGCTCATTCCCTTAGCTTTAAGTCCCTTATTAATTAAACTTTCACCAAGTCAGGAATTTTTATTAAAAAGATAAAGTCTGCTGTACCGTAAAACAGAACCTATTGTCTCTGAAGCTAAAATTTTATTTCTATAAATAAAAGAGACTTTTTAATACCATCCGAGGGATGGGGACCAGAGGATCCACACAGTACAGTAATTAGAGAGAGATTTCCATCCCAACTACTCAAAAGTTGGTCAGCTTTAACCAATACCCTTTGCTCCAACTGAATAAATACACTAAGGCTGCTCATTTTAACAGCGTGGGATATTATTTACTGTATGGCAAACAGGAGCAACATCATCACGCTCAGTGAGAGACGAAGTGTAAATATGTGTTTTGCCATCACTGTGTGTCTAGCCATACATCTCAGACATCCTGGTACACTGTTGTTCAGAGGGAAATAAGGCTGCAGCCAAATATTGACTGCAGTTTTATGATCAGTCATTCACTTGATCAATTAAATCCCTCTTGTGCCATTAAGTTTGCAACAATGTTTGTCAATCAACATCAGAAGAGAGGGATTGTGTGGCTTCACTCGGAGTTCTATGGCATTTACAAAACAATACAACTCTTGTGTGCTTTTAATTTTTTTTTAAGCACAAAAATATGCACGTTTACAAAAACAAAGTGGATTTGGGGAAATGTTCAGAAGGAATTTTTGGCAAAAACACAACGCATAAATTACAAAAATAAAAAAGCTCCATATATGATCACAATAAACAGGCCTAAAATGAAATGCAGACTGGCCGCACTGGAGTTGTTAAAACATTTGTATGAGCATAAAAACAAACTGAACCACGTAAACTACTTAATCGGATTACTTTCTGGCTACATGCACATGCCTTCTGCCCTGAAATCTTTCTGTGTATCCCTTCCATCTTAAATCCACGGGGATGTATGAACACCACTTCCCCCAAAAAACCACACATGACAACCTCTAAATTGAATTTGAGAGTTTCTCTAATACAAACTCTTAAGATTCTATTAAAGGCAATATTAAAGACATCCATCTGCATGTCCAAATGCATGTATACTTATTACCTTTGTACATCTGCAAGTGTGAACGCATGTTAACAGCTGCATCAAAGTCTTTAATCAGAATGAGTTCCATCAGAATATTATATGCATGCATGTAGCTGATGTTTCTTTCTTGGTTAGGTTATGTCTACTGAATTGTTTTGTATTTAAAAACCCTTCTTACGTGGACTCCTTACTTGTCACCTACTTTGAGCCCGTTTGTGACAGATGGCGGCTCGTTTGGGATCTTTAGACCCATAGGTAAGACTTAAGTTTGAGTCAGAGTTTATGGTTACCTTGTGGTTTGCTAAATGCTTATCTATCTAAGTTGAACTGCTTTTTGAGAACAGCCCAAAGTACTTATGGTATTTAGCTTTGCTCCTTCATTGGGAGCTGGGGAGTCATTTTTCTGTGTTGCACTCTGGTTTCCCCTAGGCTTTTTGGGAGCGGTCCACAACGCTGAAAATTAGCTGTAATAATGAATAAAAAAACTTTACAGATGAGCTGCTTTGGTATTTCATAGCCTTCGACCACAAGTCTAAAGTGAAAACATGGAATTCATTGGAGAATCACTGTAAAACAACTCAAGGCACTTACTGTAGAGAAAGTGGCAGAGGTCAACATTTCATCTACTCATTTGCAACCTGCAGCGTGCATGTCAAAGCCATTGTTATGTCAGTTTGTTATGATGCCCAGATGAAGGCTTAAATACTTAAACAGAGGTGTATGAATACATCCAGCGTTAAGGTGCATTAATTTGGCAGAAAAGTAATGTATCATCCACAGAGGATCATTATGCCACTTCCAGTCACTGCTGTACAGCCAGCAAATCACAGCCAATTAAGAACCCTTTAAACTTACAAGTCAAGCATCACTTGTTGTGCTGTCCATAATGGGGTTTTATGGATATGAAGCACTGTGATGGCTGTATTGGTCTTGTGATGAATGGTTAACTTTACAGGAAAGATGGCCTCTGAAAGAGTAGTGTTGAAAACTAAGCAGATCATTTGGTGGCTTCGGTTTTTCAGGCACACAAAAGGCGAGGATAAACGAGGTTTTGGGAGCCGTGCGTTTGATCTAATTCTATCATTTCATGAGAATCACACTTTTAACTTATTCCGAGAGATAAACAATTCAGGCCTGTTTCCCAAATTTTTTGTGTCAGTTTTCTGTTTTCTGCTAACGAGATGTCACTAATATGTACTGGAATGCTGTGAGAACAGACAGTTTGATTGGCCACGAAGAACTTAATGATGTATACCAAATGTGGGGGGACAGCTTCTAAGCGCATATTTTCTAGACAAACATAGGTGTTGACAGCATTTTCCACTCAGTTTGCCATTTCTGTCAGGCTGAAAATCTAAAATTAAGAACATTTTTATTTCCTAGGTACAATATCCATTAAGAAATCATGTCTTATTAGCATTTTTGCAGCAATTGGTCATGTTGCAAGTACACATTATGTAAAAATGTCACTGAACAAGAGGGAAATAACAATAATTACAAGAAAGACAGAATTCCTGGCTAAGAAAACAAATCTAACTAATTAAAGAAAACATAAATGAAACATTGCATGTTGTCTAACAACATAAATGCATTATGGTATTGTTGCATGAATTTCCTTGTATTGTTCCTCGGTGCACATAGCAGCTTATTCGAGCTTAATTTGTGCCACTGTGTCTTCCTGTGAGCAGACCCTAGTCATCTTTAAACGGCTCCATTTAAAATGCAATTTGATTATCTGCCAAATTGCTACCAAGTCTTTCCCTCTGCAGCTCGGGGATGGGGGTAAAAATTTTAATTAGCATTTGTGCATAAAAGAGAGGTCTTTGTTACACTGCATTTGAACACGGCATCCCAGAATGACCACCGCTTTCAAAGAGTCATCACCCAAACGATTTCAAACTAATAGATCCAAAGGGAGAGGAGGAGTCCTGGCACAGATGGGCGGGGGAGTCGGAGGTCTTCAGCGGGACTGGAAAAAAAAAGAAAAAAGAAAAAAAAAACCCACAGGACACAGCATGTTTAAATAATCCAAAACTTTTCTTTAATCATAGTTTAGAAAATTGGCTGGGACCTTCAGCAGGAGACAGCTGCTCTGCCCCACAGCCATTTAATGAGAATCACTGAGGGTTTCCCTTAAAATATTTACGCTGTCCCATGGCACAGCAATATTGTCCTAGAATGGGGAGATAAGAGCCAAGGAGGTGTGTTGAAGTTCTCCTAATCAATTTGCTAATTACTGGAGCAGCAATAGGAGAGGAGAGAGGAGTCCCTTCTGGCAAGCTGTATTCTAATAAATGCTGAAAAATTTATTTACTCCCTTAGCCAAGAGGAATTCTGAAGTGGGATTACAGCAGAGAGCTGATTGAGACAGAGCTGCGCTGTGGTTGAGGTCGCAGTCAAAGGAGCAAGGAGAGGTCTCCAAACATAAAAGAATCTCTCAGGACCTGCACCTTTGCATCTGCTCGGGGAACAGAGATGACAGACTCTTACAGACTTGGCATGAAAAGACCTGACTGCTATAGCTACATATCAACAAATATTAATGAGACTTCAGGTTCTTGCATAATAAAACAGGTTATTGGGGGAGCTGCGGTATGCACTGCATACTGGCCCTGACTCCAAAACAAAACAGCTCTATGTATTTAACGCATATGTGGATATTCTGAGATAAGAAAATAACTTTAGCATTAGCATGGGGTGGTATTACCTTAGCAGAGGGCAGCAGGCCCAGACATTACACCAGACGTTAGGGTTGTGTGTTTGAAGTCACCTTTGTGTCCTCTGGCTTAGGCTGACCCCACTCTCCCAACCTCTGACACTGAGGGCAACCCTGGACCTGTCATAGTACACAGCCCACATCTTCTTCAGGGTTGAGGGCAAAATCTGCTCCACATTTTCAGTGACACATCATCTATATGACCGTTCCTTCTCCGAGGCCGGCAACCAATAGCCTGCCTCAAGACGGGTCAAAGGTCAATGTAAAATGATGGCTCAAAGGGCATTATGAGGTGATCAGAATTGCCATTACGGCAGAAGTACAGTGAAGCATGGAGGAAGGTAGACCCTGGGATACCTAAGGTCTTCCAGAGACTGATATTTACTGCTTTTTATAATTACCACAAATCTGTCAGGAAAACTGTGCACTTCAATCCAAGGAAGAGATCCCATGTAATTTAACCATTTTACTTTATTCGGATCCCCCCAGCAGGACTTCAATTTGTTCACAGCGAAAAGTGTGTGTATAGAAGTCAGAGAGAGGGGGGTGGCTTTTTTTCCAAGGTTAATTTATTCAGGGTTTTTTTTTTTCAAAATACTACTACACTGAATAAAATCTGAGGTAAATTGAAATACCTGAGTATGAAACAACTTTTTTAACACTGATGCTAATTAAACAAAATTCTGCTTTTCACTTGCATGTATTTATTATAAATTATTGTTATATAATTATAAACCCTGCAGCTTTCCCTTCAGGTTGTACCCATTTGGAGAATTTGCAAACACATTTATTAAGATAAAAACAATGACACTTCCTCCCTGACACTAAACATTACAGAAGGAAGGAAAACAAACACACACACTTATTATAGTCTACTTTGATACCAATCCATTCATTTCCCCAATCAGCCTGTTTGCCTAACTCCCACAGTCCCTGCAGCAGTCCATCCAGTGTGACGGGTTACATGGATCTGAGTGCATTTCCACTGGGAATTGAGGCAAAAACAAAAACATACAAAAAAAACCTGTTGCTGTGACATTTTGTTCTCTCTCACCTTAACACACGCCAGTCACAATGGACCGGTGTGTGGGGGATCTGTGTTCACATCACCATGGTGATGGCTCTCTGCCTCCCAAGGCTTCCTTGAGGGTGTCGAAGGGTTGGCGCTTGGGAAAGGGGCAGTAAAGGAGGAGTTTGCCAACCTTGCAAACTAAAATGCAAACGCATGAGGAGAATGGTAAAGAAAACATGTTCCTAAAAGCTTCTTCTCTTTGTTTTTTTTACTCCAGACTTTAGTCCACTATAAGGGCAGCATTTTAACTCAGCACACTGTGGAGCAGAGCAAACAACATCAAAGCAATCAAAGAGGCCAACATGTTGCAGGGAACGCATTTCACTGCCTAACCTTTAAAAGGGCAAAAAATAGAACTAAACGTGTAGGTTCATGAGCAAAGGTCTGAGAACATCTGTCTCTTTGTAAATCATTTTTACATGACAGAAAGGCACAGAGATGGCATTACACTGTGCAAGACAAAAGAGGACAAAAGGTTACACCCATTCTACACCATCAGCTCCGATTTCATGTGCTTGTTTCACTGATTCCCCTACTTGGACAATTAAAGCCAACACATTCCCATGAAAATCCGCAGAATTATCATCAAGACTTAAATACACAGGCAACATAACCTTATGTTGCCAACAATCTTAAAGAAAAATGTCATTATTTTTAAATATGAGCTTCATTTTTCAAATAATTAATGGCACAAAAATGATCAGAATTGGTCCAACATGGTGCAAGAACGCAATGTCTCCGATGTAATCCTCAACTGCAGCAGTCTGTGACAAGATAAAAGCGCTTGTTTTCACCACTGACAGGGTCAAATAGATATTCTAAAATTGCTTTTGACATTATCCCGCCATGCTTTTACATGTACTGATGCTAAGTCAAGAAGATAACTTTAGACAGTAACAGTATTATCGCTCTGTCTGCAGTAGGTTTCTCCCTCTTGGAAATGTTTCTCATAAAAAAATCGAGCAACGGATTTCTTTGATTTCACAGCCAGTAGACATGCTGCCTAAAATGGTAACTGCAATATTATTGTCACCAAGACGCTGTGTACAGGCAGCTGTGTTTTCATGTTCTTGTAACACAAATGGCCACAACTTTTGCACTCTGTTAAGATTTGTTTTGTTTTGACTTTCGTTTTCTCTATAACTAATCTATGCGTTCCATACTCCAACTGTATAATGTTACTCAGACTTTTCTAAACAGCTCTCTCAAACTCTCATTTTGCAGTGGGACTTCCCCTTAAGCAAAATAATGGTAGTTTCTATAGGGATCTTTTGCACAATGTTGGCACAAACACTTGTGGTTAGCACCATTAACTCATGACAAGGATATTCGGACCTGTTGCTTAGCTAAGGACGTTCTTTAAGTTTTATGTTCTTACGGTCTCTGTGTTCAAAGACATGAATGTAAGATTCAGGGGTGACCTTAAATTGAAAATAGTTGTGAATGTGGGCATCAATGCTTATTGTTATGTCTGTAATGGACTGGCACTCTATGCTTTGTCTAATGTCAGCTAGGCCTAACCATCAAATGACCCAGATGGAACTGCCACGTGAGACTGGACTACAAAGTTTCACGACTTCTGATAAAACCATTCACACTCAGTATCTGACCAGTTTCTTTCCAAATGGATGTGGGAAAATAGGGCCCAGATTTTAAAATACCTGCTTAAATGTGATGCAGAACGCGAAAAAGCTGGCCACAGACACAGACCGAGAATCTCAGCTCCACATAAAAACAGCTGAGCAATCATGAACAGTGTTTGTTATCTTAACTTGACCATCCCAAAATAACTTTTAAAATTATTTATGAAAAGTGCAGTTTATTGAACTGTTTCTGATGTATAAACTGTAAATAAACAGTGCACTATGTTGAGGGGAAAATCCCCACTCAGTGCAGCCACTACTTCAGCGAGAAATCTGATTGAGTATGGTATTTGTGGTTAGTAAACTGTTGGAGACATTAAAAGAT
>VVHJ01013882.1:14335-24900 GCA_015107715.1 Tylochromis polylepis | reverse complement strand
ACTTTGAAACGGGGGCTGGCTTTTGCTTGCTTGCAGTTTCCTTATCTTCTTTAGACGGTATAAAATGAGACTGCTGTGTGAACTAGCAGATTTTAAGGAAAGCCCGGATCCCTCGCCGTCATTTTCAAAGGTACAGTAGGTTCAGTCGGACTGTGTGGAGTCGCTCCAGACCTGCCGCTGTTGCTGTCGGCGCTGCCGCTGTAGCCGAGGCTGCTCGCACCGTGTTTACAGAGTCCTCACATCAACTCTCTATCCTACAGTATCGCTTCCACGACGTTAAATACCGCTTGATAATGCTATTTGTCGGCGTCCCCGCGGGAGCTGGGGACACTTTGATGTCCTTTTCAGCGAGGGGTGATATGTTTTGGAGATGAAATGAGCGTGTGCTGTATAGTTGAGAGCAAAAGGAAAACTCTTACCTGTGCTACTTCGCTGTCTCTCGGTGACTTCCAACTCAGGGGAGATGTGTGTGCTTACGGTGGCCGGTGTGAGAGCTTTCATTATTAAAGTTCCCACATTTTTTTTTTTCAGTTTTTTCAGGTTTTATTGTAGCATTTTCTAATTTCTTACAGGGCGAGTTGGCCGGAAGATCTGCCCTGGAGACCGGCTCCAAGTGGGAAGAGGAGCCCTTAATTGAATTTGTCGGTTAGCAGGTGTTGCCTGGAAAACCTGAACTGGACTTTAGGATAGTTTCCCCTGACGACTTGTTAACAGTTAACTCTTTCAGTGTGTTGTAGTTGTTATTATATAATATATATATATATATATAATATATTATATAATATATATTATATATATATAATATATTATATAATATATATCAGTATGTGCGCTTACAGTTTAGTGAAGAGGAGCTGGAATTAAAATATTGCCCTTAAATTCTAAATAGCTACCAGAGTGTTTTTAGATATGAAGCTAGCTGAGGGGGAAAGAATCCGAAATATGTGTGTGTATTTGTACATGAACATTATGGTATTAACATTTATCTGGCAACCTGTTTGCATTAACTTACAACTTAACTTGCATTAACTTACACTTAGCAGACACTTTATTAGGTACACATTTCTAGTACCTTGCTAGTAGTTGTTGGACACCCTTTTGCCTTCATAGCTGCCTTAATTATTCGTGGCACAGATTGGAAACATTCTTCTGAGACTTTGGTCCATATTGGCATGAAAGCATCATACAGTTTCTGCAAATTTGTCAGCTGCACATCCATGATGAGAATCGCCTGTTCCACCACAATCCAAAGGTGTGCTATTGGATTGAGATCTTCTGACTGTGGAGGCTACATGAGCACAGTGAACTCATCATGTTCAAGAAACCAGTTTTGAAATGATCTGAGCTTTATGATATGGTGCATTATCCTGCTGGAAGCACCATCAGCTTTGTAATGTCACAGACATGGTCAACAGCAATGCTTAGGTAGACTATGGAGTTTAAACCATGCTCAGCGAATATATATATATATTTCCTGTTTTTAGCTGAGAAGAATGTCACCTGGTGTGGTCTTCTGCAAATTCAACATGCCTTACATTCAGAGATGCTCTTCTGCATCTCTTGGTTGTAACAAGTGGTTATTTAGGGTATTGCTGCTTTCCTATCACTTTGAAGGCTCATACATACTTGAGCACTAAAAGCACTTTATACAATACACTCTATTCAGTCATACAAGCACTTTTTTCTATCACTTTCTAACATTTTCGTTCAAACAAATGCATCAAGAGCAACTGCAGGGTTCGAGGGAATCAAACCAACAACCTCCCAGTTAGTAGATGGGCTGCTCTACCTTCTGAGCTACAGCCACCCCTAAGGCCATTCTTCTCTGACCCGTGGATTGAGCAAAGCTTTTCACCCAGAGCACTCCAGTTTGGAGTTTGTTTGTTTTTTTCCCCTCTTTCTTCCATCATTCTCTCCAGGAAGATCTGCAGCGTAGATCAGCACTTTCTGTAATACTTAGACCAGCCTGTCCCGCAGCAACAGCCGTGCTACGTTCAAAGTCATAAAATTACCTTTCTACCACATTTTGATGCTCAATATGAACTTCATTATGTCATCTTGATCATGCCTACATGGCTAAATGCACTGAACTGCGGCAGTGTCATTGGGTGATTAGATATTTGCAATAACAAGCAGTTGAACAGGTGTACCTAATAAAGTGGCCAGTGAGTGTATTTTTTTTATCCACCATAATAAGATAAACACATGGTTTCTTGCTGTAACTAATATATTTTATCTTAATAAAGAGGCACAGCTAGTTTACATTGTCTAGCAATGTAGCTAAAGGATCCAGATGAATTTACCTGATGTATAAAGCTCAAACTAAAATTTTTATCTACGTCTGTCCTAGTTTAGCTTGACAGCTTAGGCTATAAAAACAACCTCATCTTTTATCTGTCTTGTGATTGACAGTCTAACCAGTCAGCCCTTAAAGGCCATAATGGACTTCAGGTAAGGGCTGCACCACCCTCTCACCTGTCTGAGACTAAATGATTGCCAGTGGTTTATAGACGTTGCAGTGGTATCAAACAACTAAAAATATGTCTTAAATACTGTTTAAATAATGTGGTATTCAAGATTTACTAGCCCATATGCACAGCTAAGAAAACAGAAAGAAAATCCAGTAAGTTTGTCATTTTAGCTCACAGCTCCAGTGGAAAAGAGAACATTCTGAAATAAGGTGTGACTAGTTTTACTTTACTAGTATGGATAACAAACACAATTGAGAACACTTAACAAGTTGACAGCCAAGGGCAATGCCCAGTTCTTAAGAAAATAGTTCAAATCTCCACCACAATAAATTGGGTTTGGTCTTTGTTCACACTTCAATAAGTTCAAAGAAAACTTAATTGTTTGACAGTTTATGCAAGATCTTACTGACAGACAAACTAACTGCATATCTCAGCTGAAGCACCACCTCATGAGATACGTCAGAGCACCGGAGAAAAAAATAGGACTTACATTGTTACGTTAGACCTAATATTAATGTGTTGATAGATTACTGCAAGGTAGGTGTGGAGCTTTCATATTGCCAAATGAACTGTAAATTGCAAGGTCATTGTAATTGTAAGGTCTGGATGTTCACACTTTGGTGCAAATCAACTGTGAACACATTTTGACATTTTATACATTTTGTTACCTTATGTGAAGAACATCAAACATCTGCCCATTTACAGACCAAGCGGATAGAGAGCCGCATTAACATCAATACGAGTCTTTCAATATTAACTCACTATTCACCTTCATCTCAACTACTGGTTTGATGGTCTCCACCGAATGCTGAGGTTACTATTTAGCTCTTCTGGAGTTGGTTTCTCCACTTACAAAGTTGTCATTAACTTGTATGTTGTTGGTGTCTTTAATAAAAAAAGAGAAAAGCAATCCTTTCCAAAGAACACATTCATTACGTATTAATTATGATATATATTCATTTTACATACATATTACATATATATATATGCATGCACACACTTATTTAATTATCAGCATGTGCAAGCTCTTTAATCAAAATTTGATTTTTAATGCTAAAATATAATTATTGTTATTATCCATGGATTTTCAAATTTACTCTTTTACAAAAAGGTTGAAAAAATTTGTTATTATTATTTTTTGATTAACATCCCAATTTACACTTATTTACTTATTCCAAAAAAGGAAATTTCTTTTTAGTGGTTGAATGTTATGATTGATTAATTTCTGAGGTGTCCAGTAATTCCAGTTTGTTTTGGAATTCTGTTCAGTTTGTTTTGCCTGATGAGTTAGTTCAGCTCAAACTGTTTGAGGAACTGTTTGAATTATTACATATATAATTTTGTTAACTGAGTACTCATAATTTACTCATAACTCATAATTCATAATTTAAAAAACTCAACTTAAGTAAGTGAATTTATTAATGAGGACTGACTAAGATTAACTTAAATGGATTTATTTTACTCAGATGCTAAGTTTTATTTACTTAGTTTGCTTCCATTCAGATTTGATTAAGCATTTGAGTTGTGACAAATTCAAACACAGTTGTGTCTACTCTGTTCACTTAAGGAAACCGATTGCCAGTTGTTCCAGTATTAACACAATACTGGAACAACTTAACACTGAAACAGCTTAACACTGTTTATTTAGTTGAATGCTGAACACTGACACGTGACATTTTGGCATTCAGAAGTTTCCATTTTCACAACACCAACCTGTACTCATTAATATTTCACTTCAATGAATACAACTTAAAATTCTCCACAAATATTCAGGAAATTTTTGTTTTTCTTTTAACCTTTTAAAATATATCACGTTGATTTACATTTAGATGACATCAAATTTGAATTACTATAACTACATGAAGGTTCTGATCAAAACCAAACTGAACAAAAGAAAGAATTTAATAATAACCCATATGAGTCTATATAGCATAAAATCATATATATATATATAAACTTTAAGCAACTTTAAGAGCATAGAGACCACAAGACCACAAGGCTTAATAGTTTCAGTTTATTTGTATTAACACTACACAATTAAACACTACACAATTTAAAACTCACATAGTTGTGAGTTTTAAACAAGCTTTTGACTGATTTCTAAAATATTTGTGTTTTCTTCTTCTTATGTGGTCTGTTAATTTTTTAAAGAATTATATAGTCAAAGTTTTGCTGACACACATGTTCTTGATCATTCCACCAGATTTCCACTTCTATATATGAGTAGCTTGAGAATTAAGTTTACCGTACTATTGGTAGGACACTAAAGTCACTTCCTCTGTTTGTTTTCCTTCTCTCACCTTTTCTACCACCACACATACATCAATAATTTACTGTAAAGTATTCTGAGCATGAGACTCCTTGAAGGTTTTCCAGGAACAAAGCCCATAGGAATAGTGGGGCTGTGATAATGTATTTTAAACTTGAACTTTCCTTATCTAAATTCTGCAGTCTTGTGATCTATTGACAAACAGATTATTGCCAATTAGCAGTTTTGTGATGTGTCCTCTTGTACATAATAAAGAATTGAGACGATCGATAGCAAAGTCAACTAACAAGGTAGCGCTTTAATCTCTACCTTTTGTAGGGTTTAAAGCTCGCGACCTACTGCAGGGTGTATCTCCAATACATTAAGGGCATCAGTCAATTGATGTCATCTCGTTCTCATTTCAGACAACTGTCATGTTTAAAATTTTGACCAACATATGAACTGCGGCCCCAAAAATGGAGGTTAGGCTGAATAATTTTACTAAACAGCTACTCTAAAGAAAGTAACAACCTGAACATCTGGGAGTGTTTACTTTGAATGAGTTCTTTCTTCTTTTTTAGTTAATTTGATAGACAGTGTAGTGCAGACCAACCTTATATGGTATGTGACTCTTTAGTTTTTGTATAATGTGCATATAGGATTTCAGATTGATAAGGGCTTCCATGTCTTACACCAAGTTCCCCATTACTGAAAGCCTTGAAATGAAGACTCACTCAAAAACACACATGCTCTAAATTTAGTAAAGAATCTCAGCAACACAATTCATTTTATGTTTTTATGCCCAGTGCTCTGGTATGGGTTATATATACACAACACTCTTAAACAACTCCCCCCACGGTCACTGCAGAGGCCCGGGCACCCCATCCATCAGTGGGTTCCTCCTGATGTTGCAATACTGTGATACAGAATAATAAAGAAGTAAGAAAGACCAGAAAATCAATAGATTATTCTGCAGATCACTTGATTCAGTAATGATCCAGTCCATTTATCGCCGGCCGTTTATTCATAAGGCCTGCTCTCAAGGGCGTACCCACCCCACCTCTGCCCTGCTGACTCCTTTGCCATTGGTACTACTTATTATACGGCATTAAAAGCTAATCATGCGGCACTCCAAGGTTAGAAAACACATACATGTTATTTCATAAAAACTGCAGTAAATGGAAAAAAACAATCACCCTTAGCACTGTGGTACCAACTCTCCTAAGTAGACTTGCACATGGTGTTTGGCGCCTTGGAGAATTTTCACAGTTTCGTGGGTTTAGTCCGTCTTGATTGCCTCTGTCTCTTCATGTAATCCCAGACTGATGATGTTGAGATCAGCGCTCTGTGGGGGGCATATTCTGTTGTAGCACTCCTTGTTGTTCTGAAGAGCTTGGGATCTTAATTATTCTCACTGTATGTCTGGAGTCATTGTCGTGCTACAGAATCAATTTGGGACGATCAGATGCCTCCCTGATAGTATCGTGTCATGTGTGATGGATCTAAACAGTTTAAGTGCATAAAACATGAGCTCAGTACTCTGTTCTGAGAAATGACTACAGTCCATTTCAAAGGCCTGCACCAGTTTCAGTACGAGACTGTAAAAGCAAAGAAACAAATCCTCCCATTCAAAACCCTTCCACATCTCAGTTTTCTATTTCTACACTTAAATAAAAGGGGGAAAAAACAAACATACAATTTTAATGTTTGTTTTTTTTTTATCAATAGGATATAAACACTGCTGTAAAACACATCCTGTCTTGATAAAAATGTACGTGAGGCTTATTATCTGACTGTCTATAGCACATTTTCTCCCCTTTTAAGAGGCCGGCAGTGATTTTCAGACAGTATACCCCCCAGAGTTTCCCAATTGTACTATGAAAACACAAATACACAGCAAGAGAGAAAAGGGGGAGAGCATAAAGCAAATCTGGTACAATAACACAGCATTTGTAAAAGTCGCAAAATTTGCTCTCATTCTCGCTATTCACCTGATGAACCATTTTCTGCAGATTTCTAATGTAGCTGTTTGAAAGCCACGAACAGAAAAAGTGTGGAGTGTGAGTGGAGTTGGTCAAGAGCTCTGTTTGAGCTCGTCATCGGGATCAGCTCAGATACCTGTTTTACATTCATCAAGTTTCACACTGACGGTGAATGATATTGCGTTGGACCACAAGAACGCAGTTTAACCATGGGTGTGAAATGCTTTTTTTTTTTTTTTGTGCAACAGCACTGTATTGCAAAACTGTTGCACAGCATTACAGAAACAGTTGCCAGATTGGCTTATGCTTAATGAGTCAAACGCACTGTGCAACTGTAGTTATATGACACCTTTTTCTGCTGCAAAACTTTGATCAATGACGAAGACGCGTGCCCTCCACAAGCTTCCAAAGTGTCCACCGGCAGAAGCCTGATCAAGGTCGACTTATTTTCAGTCACATTGCATGAGGGGCCCAATGAACTGGCATTCGCCTTAATTAAATAAAGACATGTACAAATGTCCTGTAGCAGGTGGCTGTCTTATGGAAGTTAACGGTGGTGGCAGCTGCCTATGTATGGTAAACAGGGAGCCTTTTCTGAAAAGTGATGGTGGCTGGTGAGGGAGGAGGGGTGAGGGGAAGATTGGACAGCTGTCGCCATACCCACCTCACTGTGCTGACTTAGAGCTAATGCTCGATCAAGCCTTTGTATATATTTTTCCAGTACATTTCAACACTGTGTACACCTAGTGTTTGAGGCCGCGCAGAGACACAGTTGGCGCGACAGATGTACACAGCACATGAGCAGCAGAGGGCAAGAGCTCAAATGCCTGAGCCAGTAAATTACTCTTTCTGTCAAACTTTAGGGATAAGCGCGACCTCAAAGACAGCAGCACTGAGGCAAACGTGCGATTCTTTCCTATAGCTTCATATCTTTTATGGGAATTTTTTTTGAAATGCCTCTGTGAGCAGCTGGTTTGTTTTCTCTTGCGGAGGCAATATAATATCTTCATCTGTGCTATTTACATGTTTAGGTAGCAAACAATAACAGGTAGGTGGCTACTTCCTCAATCACTTCCAACAGGAAATTAAGGTGTGGGTCCTCCATAGAACTGCACTATCACAACAATCTCAACTTTTCTCAAAACAAACTAGAATTCTGCAGCAAGAGGCGACATTTAGGTCCATGTTCAAAGTTCACAGAGTGCAATGATGACTAGGGAAACAGCTGTTTCCTTAAAAAATAATTACAGAAGCTGTGTCCACATGTCTACGCTAAAAACAATGCTGGTCAGTGCACCATATGGTGATGATAGGATGGGCCAGGTAAAATCTAATTCTAATAAATTCCTAATCAGTTTGGAGGGACACTGAAACAGCACAGTTAATGGAAATGTGTAGAGTCAGCAAGGTCTTTCACAGCTGCGTTTTTAATAAGATTTGAGAGGCATTACAACAACATTGCAGTCAATGTCATGTTGAGCTGCTCCCTCTGTCTGTAACTCCGGCAGAGGGAAAAAAGAACAGACAAATGAGGCAGGCGAGGGGAGGAAAACATGGTCATCTGTTTCAAAAGAGCTGAAATCTGATCTCTGGGGGGAGAGGCATAGTCGGAGGTACTGTATAGTACATATCATCTGCCTGTGATCATTCATGCTTTCTAATTACAGAAGGTGAGGAGGGCCATAATTTTATCGTATTTGTTTTGCATCACTGCAAAAATAGAAAATGAGGGCTTGCCAAGCTGCACCAATTTACTTCATTTCGACCTTGATTAAAAGAAAATTAATTGCCACATCTCTCATTATGTTGCAGGCAGCATTCGATGACGTGAATGAAAAAAAAAACAACTCAAAAAATAAGATGCAAAGGCTCAGAGGCAATGGGAGATGGACCTGGGTGTTCAAGAGACGCCGCAGTCCTCGAAAATAAACAAGCCCTCCCCCTAAAGCTGTTTCACGAAACTATCAAAGATGCTACAAATCAGTAATTTAGAAATACAGATAATGAGTGGTTGCTCAATGTTTGGATATTTGGATTGTCATTGTTTCTGCTGTAGTGGCTCGGTGTGTTTTTATACCTGAAAGGGCTTTACTTGTGCTGAGTTTTAGTATAAACCATTACTTTTAAAACCGAAACGTGCCCCTTGCAAATAATGACAGACCCAACCAAATTTAAATCCTGTTTTCATCCCTCGAGCCCCCGCTGCTCCTCCTCTTCCCAAGACACCATATGTCTCAGCGGATCAACTTCAGAAGTTTTCAGTAACCACGGTGTATGATTACATGAGAATTTGTCTCAGAGAAGGCCTCCAGGAGGAAGAAAATGCTAAATGCTATTTTTGAAATGAAATTCTCCTTCATGTGGCTGCACCTGTTTCCCTGGGAGAGTAAACAGAGCAGACGCCTGATAGAGAGGGCCTGCCCTCAACACGCACCTATTTCTAAAAAATTTATTAGCTTTTGACACTCTTTAAAGTCACAGTGTGGGACAAAGGGTAACCTGTTCCTCTTGCACTGGTTTGGCTATACTTCTTCTTCCCTCCTTACTGTGCCGCTGGCTCCAGCTGCTTATCTGTGACTATGGTGACAGAGACCCACCGGTGCTGACCTCACACAGGTTTACCTGTCATCTTTCCACATTTGGGTCCAATCAACAGGGCTGAAACTAGTGTTTTGTTGTTGTTGTGAACTTGTGCGCGTGAATTTTTCATGCTCAGCTGAGTATCCGTAAGTGAGCTACCATTTAGTGGAGCATGCATCCTAACTTGCGGGCGTTGGGGGGCCGGGATCATTATTTGGCATGCCTCGTCAAGCCATCATGAAGGCAGTGGGGACATTTGAATAATTGATTGAAATAATGTAAAGTAATCTGGCCGGCTCTCATTCTTGGCTCACCTGCCCCTAATTCTGAGACCGCTCTCAGCTGACAGGGGACAGGGAGGGACATTTAAGGACATGGGAGTAACATGGAGGAGGGCATTTTACCCACCATTACCCTTCGGCTCCTATTTCTCAACTGGTCTTACCAGTGATGTTGTGGTAAATAAAATGGTGTGTTAACAACTCTATCACCCCTGTCGGAAATTATCCCAAGGCATGTCTTCGCTAATATCAGCAAACAGTTTTTAAAAAATGCTTTGTGTGAGGTGTTTTTCACTATTTTCACCTGTTAAGATCAGGTCAGTTGTCTTTCTGAGGCACAAAAGTCCCCCCAACCCACCCTTCCTTTTTGTACACTAAGCTGGAATGAGAAATGTAAACTCATGATAGGAAAATTTAAATCAAAACCTTAAGGGGTTTTAATAGGACATTAAAGCACATCAGTCATGCATGGCCAAGCATCTTTGTTTAGACTGAATTTGAGCAATCAGCTCAGGCTCGGTGACATTGTTTGTCTCACACTGTGATAAAGTTTTATGATTGACCGTAATTATTCCCTCAGGATCTAAAAGCACCTTCCAGAATCACTTTTTCAACTTCACTGCTTATATTTGATTCAGAGCACAACAGAAGAACAACAATGAATTGAGTAACAGATCTGAATATTTCAAACAGCCACACCTGTGCTCCACTTGCACCTTGAAAGTGTGCATTAACACTTAGGTTACAAATTGCTCGACAAATGTAAATTTTGTGGGAAGATCCTACACTTCCTACAAACCTTTGCATTCAGGTTAGGTCTATATCAGGGGTGTGAAAGATAAGGTCCAGGGGCCAGAATCGGCCTGGCAAATACTCCAATCCGGCCCATCAGACGACTTTGGAAAATGTGACGGAGTGCATAGATTTTGAACTTCTGACTGTATTTCATAAGTTTTACAGCTTTTCCTATTGATACCCCCCCCCCCCCCTCTTTTTCACCCCC
>VVHJ01013879.1:10155-26502 GCA_015107715.1 Tylochromis polylepis | reverse complement strand
TTTTTGTCTGGTTCCTTCTTCCCAAATCCCTTTTATTTCACAGGAAAGAAAAGTGAAACTTGAATCTGCGTTGTGAACGGATCAATCACATATCAAAACAATCTTAATGGACCTGTCTGGTTAGATAAAGGCTGAATAACAGAGAAATGGCAGAACAGCTTGTCCTTTTTGTTGACACATGCTCCCATTTGGATTGTCAGATAAGAGTGGCCCAGAGATAAATTTACCTTTGAGAAGCGTGGCTTTGTGGGAACTCTGAAGCCCGATTTTGGATGGACTGTGGTTGTGGTAAAATATCATTTTGAAACTGCTGAAGGGAAGTGGTGCACAAATGAATGATACACTGATTTTGTTTGAGTGTTTATATGCTGCAGCATGTCAACAAACCCCAGTGACTACAATATGGTAACTGAATTTTAATCACTTAATCCAGGGGCATGATAAGGCTTCAGAATTTCATCCTTTTCATAGTTTTTTGGTCACATTGTGAACCAGGAAAGGGGTTACTTGTTTTTGAAAGGTGGACAGAGCAGTCCCAGTGGTCAAAGAAGACCAAAGTGAAGGGTCAACAAGGGTTACTTACACCCAATTAATCTCTGCACATCTGTGTGTATTCTAGCGGGTGCTGGGGAATTTAGCCTCTGAACTGAGCCATGGAAAACATGTTATGTATCCTCTGTGGCAAAGAAGCCACAGAACAACATTTGACTCAACCATGACAGGAGAGTTTTTCTTTTTTTTTTGAGTGCTGACATCAAAAACAACTGGCAGCTTATCTTTGGTTTTCTCCAATGCACAGACAGAGTGTTTACAGAATTCCCCTCCTAAATTTATTCTTGTCCCCTTGCTTGCTGTTAAAGAAGCAAGAGGAACTTAATTTATCTTGTCCCTAGCCACTGGCTATTATCTAGTGGTGCTATGTGTGTGTGTGTGTGTGTGTGTGTGTGTGTGTGTGTGTGTGTGTGTGTGTGTGTGTGTGTGTGTGTGAGAGAGAGAGAGAGAGAGTGTATTTGAATAAATCTTTATGAGGGATTAATATGTGCATACTTAACTGATAATGAAGAGTAGACTCAGAGCATGCAGAATGAATAACTATTTAAATTCTGATTTTGAACTTTTGATCATCTTGCAGTTGCAGAACAAATTCAGGCTGATTGAGCCTGTAATAAGCATGTGTTCTAGCAGCTATTGACTCCTTTGTGCAATCAATTATTTTGCACCTCTTGAATGATATGTTTAAAACTTGGAAATACAAAAACAAAACAAACAAAAAAAAGTGTTCTTAAATGCATTGGTAAAATCTAGCAAATTAAGGCACGCTCTAAGGCAACAGCTGAATTTGTGTGATACTCAAGAAACCCAGCTGCTCTTGGGCCAAGCATATGGTAGTGGTGCGTAGCCCCTGGGTATTTTTGTGTTTGTGTTTAACCTTCATTCACTGTAGCTGCTCTCACAGTCCTTTGGCTGTTTGTGCGAATGTACCATTAGCTAACAGACCTCACTGGGTTAGAAGTTCTGGGCTTCACTTTCTTGGGAAATAAAAATGGTAAACATCACGGCATCAGTCAGATAATTTCCACCTACAAAGAAAATTTAAACAAACACTTCAAATTAAGAAAAAGAAAACTAATCAGGTTTTATGTTATACTTAAAAAAGGATGCACTGTTAAGAAGGATTTTTAATGTGCATGCTTTCTTTTTCTAAACCAGTGAATAAATGCCCTTTTTAAAAGACGCAGACTGATGCTGTGAGAGCTCAGAGAGCAAATCATGGTTTATGGTCCCACTTTTTTTCAGCAAGCCAAACCGTCTGTTCACAAGGTTGTCTCTGCCCCCTTTAGGTTATTGCCATCCCTAACAGCATTAGTACTATTTGGCATCGTTTCAGAGTTGAGGCTTGCTGTTCTGTGTGGCTGGCCTCTCTGTCTAGGACTAGTCCTGTTAAGGGCTCATCGTGTAACCCACTAATCTACTTAAACCTTCATGGTGCGTGTGTGTGTTTGTGTGTGTGTCCTGCAGTATCTCAGTGAGTTCTAGGGAATGTTTTGACCTGGAGAGCTTAACATGGAACATAATGTAAACACTTGTTTATATCTGGTAACAATGAAGTCATTGTAAAAGCACTGTAGCAGATAAAGTTGGACATTGGTCAGGGTAGTCTAAGAGATCCATTACCATTGGCTTACTTTCATAATGTGTCTGATCTCATGGTGGCCAACTCATTTACCCGGCCACGTGTTAAGTAACACAACAATTTGCCAAAACTTTCTGTGTCACTAACTGAAGGCTGACTACAGTATGCTGAATATGCAGCAGTATTTTTCCGAATCTGAAGCTTTGGAACACTTCAGATATTTAAATTAAAGTGAACATATACACTATGTTCCTAGAAAAACAACAACAGTTGTGCATCACCAGATTTTCTAGCTGCACAAATACATTTGTGTCCTCAGACACTGCGGCACGATTAAGTGCAGACTTTTCAAGCTTAATTTCGGAATTTTCTGCTGGAGGTGGAATTGCTATGATCGACTGTATATAAAAGATGGATGCAGCCAATGTGACAATAGTAATTAGATACTAGAATATTAACCATGAAAACTGGAACATACGCTTACATTATTCACACAGCATACCACATTATTTGCATTGCAGAGTCTGCAAAAGGAACCAAAGGCACAAACAAAGCTGACCCAGCCATTTCAGTGACTTAGTTCAGCTAAAGCCTAGCAAACAGCTTTTCAAACCCCAGCTGTCATGCAAACTGACTTCACATTGCCACTTTTCCAATACAGTTTGAGTTATTAAAAAATTAGTCATGGTGCAAATGGTGTCATTTTGGGCTTTTAAACATATGAGTCTAATAGGGAATGCCTTTTGTAGCCAGCCCCAAGTGGCTGTTTGCAGCACTGCAGTTTGCTCAGCCTTGCAGGCTGTGGCCCTGTTACTACTCATCTAAACTGCATTTAACGTGAAATAATCATCAGCCCTTGCCTCCCACACTGTTCAGTCACAGGAGAGAGTGAAGTGATCAATACATGTGGACATGAGTGGGCATGCAGTTGCTGCTTGAAAAAGTGTGATAGTATGATTATTAATAAGTGAGCACTTGGATGCAGATGACGTGGTGATGAAACTTTAGGGAATCTGGGGCTGTAGACTACCACTCTATATCACTGGAACTTAATAGTTCCATAATGCCAGATTGTGCTGTTTACAAGGACCCTCGACAAAACCATAAGAAAACAGGCCATCCACACATGTAAATCTCGTTTTAACCCCTGTTTTGTGCTTCCAACTCTCCAGTGAGCATTTGCTGCCTAGCACCCACTCTACTCAGCAGGGATTAGGCACACTAAGACACACTTGAGCTCACATACACACAAACATACTACACTAACGAAATACCCTCTACCTGAGCCTCAACAAGAGGTTGTAGCGATACACACAGCATGAGCGTGGGGACTTTTTTTTTTTTAAATGTAGCACAAAGGAAGAGAGAGAGAGCGAGAGAGCAGTCTAACCTCTCTGTACAAAAGAGATCTGATCGACCCTCATGAGTGTGGTGAGTGCATTTGGCCATATGTACCTGTTGTTGTTTGATGTTCCTCCACTGAGGATTCCAGCATTTGTGTGGCTGTGATGTGGGTGTATGTGCCTGTTTGTATTTTTGTGTGTATTTTGTTTGTGTGCATATCAAAGAGCTTCGTGAACAATGCTGCAATCATTTGTTTTTTTCTTGCAGTAGTGACTCCTCGTGCCTCACCGGTTAAATTTGAAACATTCAGGCAAACATGGTTATGTTCAGTTTGGTTTTTGTTCATATCCCTGTGTAGACTGGCATACATTACACTGAACCGCATGGTTGCAGATGGTCACATGCATTGCTTAGTGTGCAGCATATGAAACATAACAGAGGTTTAACACTGCACACTTAACCTGTCTATCTCACTGACTCAGCAGTTATTTGTATTTTGGGCTCTTGGCTTTTTAATGTTTGAGAACAGCACCCGGTTCTGAACATTTGGTGGTGTAGGGTAGAAACCCAACCATCATGGCATTTGTATTCATATTTAACTTTATTTGGCTCTGCTGTGTGTTTTGCCATTAGCTGTCAGTTTTACAGACAGTAGTAAAGCCACTGTTACAGTGCAGGCCATACATATTTTTGACAGTTACACACTTTTTGGTCTTAAGGCTTTGTGACAAGGCTATTCGGTGACGTGTACTGAACCCCTGTCTTGTCTTGGGTGGGGATGTCACAATACCAGAAATGTAGTAGTTGGTACTAGTGGAGTTACGTGATTCTTGATTCCCAGTTTGATTCGATATGCAGCATAGCCAACACAGCCTTAGTGAGTCAAAGCAGCGTTTTCGCAGCAGCTGCACTAGTTGCCATCTTCCACCTGTAGTTTTTCCTCCGATTATTGTTCTTGTTATTCTCATTGTTGTCTTGTTTTTATTATTCTTCTTGTTGTCTTTCTTCTTCTTCTCCTTCTTCTTCTTCTTTTTTGTCTGAAGAATTGCCACCTCATTAGCTATGCTATGGATCAAAGAAAAACAAGTACCCAGTATTTTGGTGTCGAATGAGTATCTGTCAGGTGACATCCCTACAAGTAACCTTTATGATTCTTACACAACAGTGGGTCTATAGGCTACTCTGTAGTCTCTCATTTGTTTTGTGATGCACTTTTGAAACTAGATTGTGTGTCCGAAACAAATGATAAGAACACGTTCCTGCTTCAGGGGCAGCTGATCGCACCCAAGGCGACTGCCTGGCTCGCCCACCCTATAAACACCCCCCCCCGTGTTAACAGTAGAGAAGCTGTTATGCAGAGCAGAGTGCCAAGTCAAGTACATGCTGACTCTGAGCTTGCTGTGCAGGCAAGCAGTCACTCATGCTGAAGATTCACTCTGCTTCTCACCTCACGTCTCTGTGATAAATGTGGGCATGCTGCAACTTGTGCGGCAGAAATTAAAAGATGGATTGGTGCTTCTACTGACTGCACAGGAAGTATGTGCATTTTTTAAAGAAGACATTTGATTTGGCGTGTTAAAGACTGAAATATCTGTCTCTTTAGCTCACACTGACATGCTTACATTAATTTTTTACAGATCAGACCTTTTTGTCAGTGGGGTCACAAGCCTAAAGTTTTCACTGGGATTGTTGGTCATTAGTTTTTACTTTCTGTGTTTGAGCCTAAGTAGCACACTGTACATCGATACACCACAGACATCGCACTGTTTGTGGTGTTAGAGTCTCCTTGGATTTACACAGGGAAGCAAACAGATTGAGGCCAAGTGCAGACTTTGGGGAATGTTTTCTTTTTTTCATCTTTCACATTTGGTTTTTGTCACATGACATGTTGTTGTGGTGCCCTTCAAAGCTCCCTGCGGGCTACGAGTGTCAAAAGTTTGATTACATAATAGATGTGCCCCAATTTCAAGCAACATATATAACAGAAAATTAGAAGCAGTTTTTGAAACTTTTCCACATTTAGTCTCAGAAGAAAATGAGTTTGGGTAATAAAGAAATATTGATCTTACATTATGAACCACATTGTAAATTCAAATATTGTTAGAAACTGCAAAGATTTCATGTTTAATAAATGTAAGTATCATATGCCAGACAAACAGTAAGTACTGCAGTCTTTTGAACACAGGACACATTATGCCTTTGCTCTTTTCAGGGACCTTCACAGCATACATGTGTGACCTGTAAGGAGGTTGGATTGAATGTATGGCTGATGACTGCTGTAACTGTTTAGCACAAAGAGGAATTATGAAGGATCTACCTGGATTAGTGTAAGGCGGTTTAGCTGGCTTCCTGCAGCTTCAAAGGCAGAAGTGCAGATACGGTCTCTTCTATTTCCTTTTTTACTTAGAAAAATATTTTATGAGATGTGGAAAAAAAGACGATCTTCTGGGGGGCTTTTTTTTTATTCAAAGAAGCTACTCTCTTTCATCTCTGGTATCAATATATATGATCCAGTGAATGTAGCTTCAAAGAACAAGTCTATTTCAAAACAAGCTGCAAGACAATGACTTTAAAGGTTAAAAAATTTTGCAGTATTTTAAAACACTGAATATTTTTACTGTTCTTGTTGGGGAAACAATGCGTGGAAAGTGATGAATTATAGTAATATGCAAAAGTCTTGAGCCACAACTTCATTTCTTTATACATTTCTATGGAAAAGAAACTGGTGGAGTGATTTATTGAAACATGTAAGGCATAAACAGAGTTTGTACAATTCTAATGAGCTTGAAAGTCAGTATTTGGTATGACAATCTTTGTTCTTCAACACAGCGTTAACTCTCTGAGTCACGCTTTTCTTTAAGCAGGCTTCAGGAATAGTTCTCCAGGCTTCTTGAAGGACATTCAAACCTCTTCTTTGGATGTTTCTGCCTTTTGTTCTGCTCTCTATCAACATGATCCCACACTGCTTCAATAATGTTGAGGTCCGGGCTCTGGGGAGGCCAGTCCATGACTGATAGTGTTCCATTGTGTGTTTTTCTATCCAGGTTTGCTTTTACTGCAATGGTAGTGTGTTTGGGATCATTGTCGTGCTGAAAAATGAAGCTGTTGCCAGTCAGATGCTTTCCAGATATTATTGTTTGGTGGCTGAAAATCCGATGTTCATAATTTGCATCGGTGTTCATATCTGTGTTCATAATTCCATCAACTAGCATTTCAAATAGAAATGGGGGTCGCTGAAGAGTTTTGCACATAATATAAATATGAAGGGAAAAGAAATTCCAAGGAAAAAGAAGGAAATAATTGTGACCTTTAATCAACGGCCTCTGCTCCCCATAACACATCAAGGCCACGGCAAAATAAAGTGGGAAAGAGTTTTCTTTAATTGTGACTTCGAAAGGCCAAAGGTGCCACTTGTTCCCTTCAGATTGCCAATATTGTCTCTGTGATCTTTACCCAAGTGGGAACTGCTTAATTTGCTGCCTCAGTGCTGCTATAGCAAAACTTGAGTGAGCACACAAACACAGAAACACTTGAAATCTGACACCACAGAGGAATATCAAAGCTCAGACTGGCTCTTAAATGTGCACAGTCACACATAAACACACTCATGTAAAAAAAATTTAATAAAATGTACCCACTTCAGTTTTTTCCTTCCTTCAAGCGATCATACCAGTTTGAAAAGTTACTCCTCCATTTGCTTTGCATTTCTTTTTTAGACATAGACTTTTGCACAGATCATACATGAGTTATAGATATTTGTATAATCTAGATGGCTGGAGGCTTTGCCAATCTCAGTGTGGCAAATTTTATTGATCTCAAATCTATAAAGTAGCCATTGCAATAATTTCAGATGAGTACGAGTTGCTGTATTGTTAAAGTGCTGCCGTGTGGTGTTGAATACGGGCTGTTTTTCAGATGATGCGAGGAGCTTTCCCTCGGGGCTCGAGCAAGTTAATGTGTCTGTCCATGAAGCTGTCACTGTCACGGCATGTCTATGAATCTACAGTTTGCGCTGTCACACTGTATGCGTCTGTTTCTTCATCTCTGGCTGCCAAAGAACTGAAGTGAGAATGGACTGCTTATTTCCACTGAAAGGCAAAATGTCTGTTTACTGATTTCAGGGGGGAGAAAAAAACCCACCTCTACTCACTGACTGAACCCCAAGAAAAACTCACCAGTGATCATCAAAAGCAAATATTTTGAAGGCTTTGTCATTTCCATGAAAACTCTCTCTCCATGACTCATAATTCTAATACTGGCAACCGATCCAGATTGTGCTCCACCTTTCACCCTATGACAGCTGGGACTGGCTCCAGCCCAGCTGCAACCCTAAGATAATTAAATGGTTTAGATGGTTGGACTGAATTCTCCATCTTTGTCTTTGCTAGTGTGCGTTAGTCTATGAATATGCAAATAGATCCGCACTAACCGTTCCAGCACTCTCGTGCAGCAGATACCACAAGACTAGTCTTACAGTTGCAATAATTCAGTTAATTAATTCAATTAATTTTTTTCTATTTACTATTTTTTAAATTTCAAAACTTGACTTATGCCAATAACAGATTTTATTTGTCGTGTTTCTTTATTTGACTGATTGTAGTTTAGTAAATCTGCAAATAGATATAAAGTTACTTGTAGGATGTCATGAATGACTGAACCTCTGATGAAAATGCCAGTAGGTTTTACAGGAAACCATAAACTGATCACAATCCATGTCCACATGCTAAAGATGAGAAGTCTCCAGCATCACTGAGGGAGCAAATTTCAATGGCCGACTGGACCGTGCAGCTGTTGAGTGTGGGCGTTTCCCGTCATAGCTGAGAGGTTTGCTGGACGAGGATTTGGAGCAAACTGGTGCCTTGTTTATTTGCAGTTTTGGCATCTGAAACTGATAAAAAAAAGAACAACTTTCTTCAGATATTGTTTTGAGTTATTTGCAGACAGGGAAGTTGGGATAACAAATACTGGAAATACTGAAAAGTTCTTCTGCTTCTTGCTTGCATCATTGCTGTTTTTTGTGTGCAGCAGAAATTCTCAGTCTGCATCTTTGGCCAGCTTTTGGCATGCTGTGTCACACACGTCCAGACAGACACAGAGCAGTTAACGGGCTGGCTGATATGATATACTGATGACTGATAAATGATCCAACCACAGCACATTCGACTGATCTGGAGATTTGTTTTCAGCAAAAACTGAACAGCAACGGCAGAAAATGTGTAATCTACTTAATTGTTCCCAGTGTTTCACAGATCCCTGCTTCACTATCTGACTGCTCTCCCTTTTATTCCTTTCAACAAGGAGTTGTTTTTGTAGTCTTCACAGGAAGGACTAATATGCAAGTAGCTTAATGAACACCCAATTATAGGGTTGGGAAATTACTGAGTAGACCAACATTGTGCTACTGTGCAGGGTAATATAATGTCCCTTGCAGATCTGTGAAACAATGAGTTAATAATAGTTAGGAAACAATAGCAAACACATCACCAGTCCACCCTCTCCGGCCAATTTCTGCTCCCCACTGCAGCACTCTCGTATTGTTCTCAACAATGAAGGATAATGAAAACCGAGCACAACAACAGAGGACTCTTTATCTCTGTCCTACTTTGTCTCACTGTTTTTGTATCACTCGCTGATGCTCTCGTTTGATTCCTCTTTCTGGTTACTTGTATCCGTTCCTTTCTCTCCCTCACAAACATGTCTGGTCAGGAGAGGAATGCAGGCTATTAAATTATTCAAAGTCCTGGCAGAAAGTATCACTGTCGGTGAACTCGAATGAGTCTCGGTTCAGAAGTATTTATTTATGGACGGAACGAGAACAAAAGCCACTGCTCTGATCATTTCCTGCCTGTCCTCACAGCGCGAATGAAAAAATGTGAGCCGTTTTATTGGTGAAGACAAACTTGGGAGGACTTCTGAGTATCCTGAGGTCATTTTGGGGGGTTATGGTCAACACAGTGAAGTTTCTTCCTTCTTTCATGCTTTCCTTTTCAAAGTGCCATTGTTTTAATGCACTGACACTTCACTTTGGAGTGAACTTTCAGTAAACTGTGAACGCTTAAGCTTTACCCTCTGGAAACAGTTGGATCACCTTTCCTGGATTCAACCTTATGCCAGCCACTAGTTTATCAGACAGAATTAAGCTCTGCACAAAAAAGTCTCTGTTGACTCCTTGCAGGTGGCCATTGATTAATTTAATGAAGAATTATTTATACGCAGTGCTGGGGGGGTAACATGTAAAGGAGTTCATTAAATTACCAAACAAAATAACCCTAGTCTGATTCAGGAGGGCACCTTAATGTCATCATCTGATTCCCTCAGGCTAATTGTGAATCAATCGACTTTACTCTGCAGCTTTACTGTGCCCCCTCCATCTGTTCTTATCTGTTCATGTTCAGTGATAGAAAAATGCCAAAGCAGCTGAGATAAACAACATACCAAATACTAAAAAATTTATGCCTGAAGGGACTTTTGCTACCATGAGATGAACACCCACACACTCCACATATGTTTCAGAACAATATCTGACAGGGAATCGGTTTTCTGATTTTTTTTTAAATAATGTTTTTAATTGATTCCAGCATCTCCTTGTTATATCCTGTTATTGCTTGCCTTTTTGATTTCCCTGAAAGAACATTTCTTGGTGTACAAATTAAATATAGCCCAGGTGCACTTGGATTAGCTACAGATAAGACAATCACGAAGAGTCCCTGATGAGAGAATATGCTGAAATGGATGATAAAACCCACCAGCATCAGTAAAACAAAACCTAAAACCTGAAAGCTTTCCTCTTACTTGAAGTTGCTCTTAACCTCACTGCAGTTATTTTTCCTTTGGATTTGGAACCCAGTGGATCATCTGAAGGTGAATGCAGTATCCTGGGAAAGTGTGAGGAAAGGAAAAGAAAAGGGTGCATTCAAAGGTGAAATGGTTCACCACAAAGCCATCCATGCTTGTCACTGTGTGAATATTTTAACCTCCTGGAGGGTCAGTGTACAGAGGGGACTGTGCAGGATGCTGTCAAGGCAGGATTGAGGATCTTCCAGTATGAGCATTAGTTAGGCAGCTGACGTTCTCCAGGGTGTAGCTGACTGAACAGGCAGGAATAAACAAAATACCAGCCTGGGCATATTAATGAGAGATGAGCGCTAATTGTGTTTAGATCTACAACAGTATTGTCATGATGCGCTGTGGCTGTGTGCAGGCAGGCAGGAAAAGGACCCAAACGCAGACTTCAAAATGCGGAGACAGAAACTGAACTTAAAGGTAGCTTTAATGCCGAATACTAAACTAAACTGAAAATACAAGATAAACTAGACAGGCAGGCTGACAGACGGAGCACACAGAAAACATGAGGAGATACAGGTGACCAGGTTACAAGTGGTGGTTAACATTAACGACGTGACACAGACAGAGGGAAGACCAGGCACTGAATAAAGGAGGTAACCAGGGCAAAGGGGAAACAGCTGGGAGACACGGCTGGGGCTAATTACACATGATGAGATAAGGAAGCAGAACTGAAAACACTGACACGGACCTTCAACATAAAACAGGATTCTCATTGCACCCAAGGTTCGCTATGGTGTGCACGCTTCAACCACAGCTGCATCAGCTGCTGAGAGATATCAGCTACATGAAGTCCCCATGAGGAGCTTGGACGGGTGGTCGCGGGACCCTTTCCAAACTTTTTGGGACAGCCTTTGGGTCTTAGTTTGTTTTTCTTTCCTGGCTTTTTTCCCCATGATCTTTTGTGATGTGGGTTGCACTGGGAGTGACTGATCACTTTAATTTATGCCATAAACCAGTGCGTCACAGCACATACTCCAAACAACTCCTTCTGCATAAATTATCCGTGCCAGCGGTCCTATTTGATGCCCTGGATGTGTGCATAATCAGCACTTCTGTGACTGTCTGTAAATAGGCTTGTTTGTCACATAACCTAATCATCTTTTTAGTGCCCAAGTTGGACCCAGTGTCATTCTCAGGTCTCCTTTGGTTTTCTTGCAGTTATTTTAATGCAATCTAAGCCTTTGTTATGACTTCAGCAACATTTATATGGACCCTGTATTAGCGACTTACATAATTACATTTCAAAGTGTGCGTTCTTAGAAAGTTGAAATCGCTTTTTCAAGCAGTAATCAGCATGAAAATAGGAAATAAAGTTCAGACATGAAAACCATTTCAGCTGAGCTGACAACCACTGAATGTGTCAGCCTCAAGTGTGAATAAGCACCCTGCTCTATAAATGTCACAGTGCAGATCTTATTAGAAGGTCTCACCTACTAACATCAATTTATCACTTTAAACACTGAACAATTTGGAATAAATGAAGTGCTAGTGACAGGCATGCAAAATTATTATGTATTAAAGCTTTGGCAGCATTATACGTGATCTTTAACAGTATAGGCATTACATATGACTTCCTGTGATGTCTAGGCTTGTGTGTTAGATGTTAAAAATTCAGGCATATTGTGTGTTTTTTTTGTATTTATTCCCGTAATGGCCCTAGTGTGTCTCAAAAAAGCTGTCAATGTAAAGCAGACAAAGGCAGCTCGATGAAGCTTTTGAAAAGTCAAATCCACACCTCCTCCTGTCAAAACTCCAAAACGTCAGCTGACCTATGACACTCAAAAATCCCTTGAGCAAAAGCATAGACATGCTGACACACTGCACGCTGCTAAAAGTGGATAAATAAAACATTATAGGCGATATTACATGACAGCTTTGCATTCCTGCATGTCATAAAAAAAGGCTCCTTTTGATACAAAATCAAACAGACATCTTCCCTGCTGCTCAGGAATAGCTGACAGCGCAAGTGCCATTTGTTTGATGTACACAAAGAAATATATATGACAATAACCACTTGCGTGCAGCCACATGCAAATGAATCTACCCCCAACTGCTAGACACCCAACACACACACAGATACACTCATTAGCTCAGTTTTTGGGTTAACCGCTATGCGGGGCTTTTTTTTTCCCGACCAGTCTGTGAGATCATCACTCTCTCTGAGCCCACCGTCAGTTTTTTTTCTCTTCGCTGGCTGCTCAAACCACCCCCACCTTCTCCTCTTCCTCTCCACCATCTTCATTGTAATGCAGATTTAAGAATCGGGTGGGGGATGGGGAGAGAGGAGGTTTGTGGAGAAGCTGCGGTTGGTGTTAAGTATGATCTGGCAGCCCGCTGTGCCCGGCGTGGGCTGGGGGGAGGGGAGCCCAAGAGAAGAGAGAGAAAAGAGATGAAGAAAGAACGTCGAGGGTTCCCCCCCCCCAGCCTCTACGCATGACTCAGACATTAGATATCATCATTTTGAAATAAAAGATGGCAGACACGCCCCTCCTTGTATCTCCATGCAACACTAATCTCATCCAGAGAAGAATAGGATGTTCAGTGGCGTTTAGTTCTGTCTAGACATAATGAGCTTAATGTCACTGAGGTCATGTTGTTGTTCACTCTGTCATGGACTAATACCATGTCAAACTAACTGGAAAATTAATAGTGATCGTTATTTGCAAATGGCTGTTTATTATTCTGTGCGGAAGCTGTAAAACATCAAGCTCATCAGTGTCCCCACAAAAACTGCAGTACAGAGTCTGCTACGTTTTCCTACAGATTTGCTAAGAGTGTGTGTGTGTGAGTGTGTGTGTGTGAGTGTAGCTGTTCAAGGTTCAACTACGGCCATGCTTGTCCCAGCTGTCATAGTGCAATCCTGTGTCTCTAAGAGCACAGGGGCAAAAAGTCAAATCATGCCCTGCCCGCTTCTAACAATGTAACCCACCCTTCTTACCAACCACACACACACACATAGCAGGAATGAATAGTAGAGATGGCAGAGTGCAGAAAAAGGCCTGCAGCAAAAATAAATAAATGTCTAGGGTCGATCCTGGGCCATTATGCTTTAATGAGCTGCGCGTGGTCGGATTCATTGACTTTGCACCTCTTAAAATAAAAGGAGCGCACTTCTGTTGTTGACTCCTCACTCGCCGTTTGATTACAACTTCACTCTTAACCCACAAGAGGAGGTTTACCGATTCAGGATTATTACCACTGTTAACTTTTACAAACCGACATTTGTACAAACAGGATTAATTATGTGAAAATGTGCTGCTCCCGTCTTCCCTCCCATTGCAGGCATCTAAGTGCGGGTTCAGTTACGGTGATTTGGCGGCCTGCTTTCCTGCTCACCCCGGTCAGGCTGGAGTTTTGCTAGCTTGTTCCACTTTGGCACGGTTCATTATTTGGTTGTCATTTTGCTCCACTTTTGCATTTTATCCATCTGCCGTTGCAGCTGGGTTGTCACGGAGCATCATTGTGGCGTATTTGTGAGTGACCTATTTATAACCCGCCCCCTTTATCTCTTGCCCCCAATTCCCTCTCTTGTCCCCGTCCAGTTTATCAAAACACGGTTACATAAAAGCACATCCCTGTGAACCGCGAAAATCTTTGTGAGTTATTAAATAATTCAGGAGAAGAAGTGAGTTGTCGAGTCTGGGTTATTCACATTTCAGTCTTAGGTTATTCTGAGCATATGACTGAGTTTTTCCTGATACGTACACGTGCGTTTGAATTATTCCACTCAAACAGAAACTAGAGTGATGTTGCCTTTTATCTTCTATTGTGATGTGCTTCTGAAATCAAACATAGGAAACTTCTGCCAGCTCAGATCTGAAGATGCACCTCCTACAGTTTGATGTTGTTCTAACGACTGCTTCAGTGTTACAGCTTCTGTTACAATGGTGGATGTAAATGGCCATATTTTCAAGTAATGAGGCGAGGGCATGCGCAACTAATCCCCGTGACTCAAAACCTCTGGCTTCAGACTGATCTCAGTGACCAATTTCATACATTTTTTTTCTACTCTCAGCTCTGTATGATCTCACTAAAAAGGGATATGGCCATCTCAGACACAGGTAACCCACGTGCTGTTCAAACCTTCTTTGTGAGGGGCAGCTAATCGAAAACAAAATTGGCTTGAAGGGAGAGGAGCTAAAAGAGCTTTTTTCAGACTGAATGAGCTGAAAAGGTGCACCAAGGCTCAGTGTAAGCCAGAGAACAATGTCTAATGGAGTCCAAGAATAGAAATATGGAGCTGGAAATGATTACATTAAAACCAGTTTAAATGTCTGCTCTATCTGTAGGTTTAAGTGATTGCTCTTAAGACCTCAGATGTGAGTTGTGTAAATGAGGTTAAAAGTCTCCAGCTTGAAGGATGTAACAGTGTACGGCTCCCTCTCCTAATTAGATTAACGACTCCGAGGCTACAAAGACAACGGCTGCCACTTGTCAAAATCTCACCCTGCCTTTTTGCTTTGACCTCAAGCCAGCCTTTGCAGCTCTATCATCAGACTGGAAACCCAGTTGCACTGGCTTCCGCTATACCAGCACACCTCTCCCCCCTCTTATCGGCTCATGAATTAATCTCGAGCCGCCTGGCTGTGTGTGCCGATCTCATCTGCGCTGGCCTGCTGAGGCAGGTAGCATTGATCTGTGCTAGCTTGACCAAACTGCCCAGTTGAGTCTGCATTAACCGTCTGACAGCCTGGTTAGCCCGTAACTCTTTGCTCGTCCTGTGACAGCGATTGCACGTGATTGATCGGGGATTGATTGGTTGAAAGAGGGGACAGGGAGGAAAGTATAGTGAGGTAAGAGAGGAGGTGCAGTGGGTCATTATTTAAGTTTGTGTATCATCAGGAAATGAGCGAAAGGCTGGGCAAGATTTACTGTTACTGCCCGTATTATTCTCTCATACATTCACTCGCTGTCAGAGGCTGAGATACCATCCTGTCAGAAAGAGACATTAAAAACAAAATGGTGTAAGTATATCTCCTTATGACAAGCACGATATGAAAGACACCTGCTCCAACAACAGCAGAGGTAAGAAAAGAGCATTCGCCTCCCCCAAAGGGAGATCCTGTCTCTGTGTGATGTCCCTTTGGGGCTTACTAACTAGGTTATCACTGGTCAGTGATGAGCTGGGATCAATGGGAAAGCATTTAGAAGACCCCGAGCGTCTGTCCACAATAAAGCTCTTAGCATCAGGAGAGACAGGGGTGACAGCAGGTGTGGTATTTGGGCCAAGGGCGCCAACTGCACCATTTGATCAGGTGCTGTGTAACATCCTCAAAAACCCAACATATAAGCAGATCGGCCATCACTCAGGACTGTCAGAGGTATAATCTGCTTGAACACAATAAAAATGATTGACATCGATATATACGTATACCTACAGAGGGTGAGATAGAGATAGAAAAAAGCCCATAATTTGATGAGATTGTCAGCTCTTTATTGATGTCACGGTTGGATTTCGGCCTCTAGATGCCTGCAGCGATAAGCACATGTCACAAGGAGATGATCAGACAGCAGGGGGGATGTGATCGCCATGCACTGTGTGCTGATTTTTGGCGTATAGCACCCTCAGGGCGAGTTGAACCGCTAAGGCTGTTTGATGATGGATGTCACTCTGGCTAATGGTGGAGCGGATCCTCTTTCATATACTTGAGAATTTGTCCCAGAGGGACTCGTTTCTGAAACATTCCACGGTGTCAGATTATCTACCTGAATTTAAAAGCAACCAAAACCATAATACTTTTATGATGCAGTTGTCTGAGTGTGGGCAAAAAAAGGAAATCAAGCTGGCACCAGTTGCCAAGTTATGTTTAGTAGATCGGTAGGTACTATAAGCCTCTTCAGTGCAGTGGAGCTTGGGTTTATGCTCTCTGTAGAGCATTCAGGGGATTCTTTTAGGGAGATTTATGGGGGTGTCATGGGAAAGTTGCCTGGGTGGAGGCGAGTTGCTCTTCCTAATGGGCTGTGTGACCCTGGTCTCGTCAAGGTCAGCGTGATCCGGAGTAATTAACGACCGGCAGCAAAGC
>VVHJ01013864.1:5166-40102 GCA_015107715.1 Tylochromis polylepis | reverse complement strand
TAGCAAACTGGAGAAACACTCCATGATTAAAAAAAAAAAGAAAAAAAAAGTCAAACTCATTTACTAAAGCAGTTCATGTTGTTCAATATCACCCTGATATTAAACCTAAACAAGCAAAGCAAGACGCAACTTCAGCCATTAGATAAATGTGGTGGAGTCAACGAGCCCAACGCATTTCTCCCATGTAGCGCAGATCATAAATAAAATGAACGATGATTTGTGCATCTTTTTCCTCTGTCTTATTCCATCCATCCACCCATTAAAAAATACTGGGGATATTAAGTCAATGTGCTGAACGCTGCTGCGCAGTTCTCTGCGTAGCCTCTGGCTTTGACAGCCATATTTACAATGCTTTTTGTTCAAACAAAAAAAAAGATCCATTCAGAAGAAGAAAAACACTGAGGCAACAGTGCCGAACGCATAAATCCAAGCCCAGCATGAATGAATGAATGAATGAATGGCTGGCTATGGAACAAATGCAGAATACAGGCCACAGAATATCTCCAGGTCTTAAAACATGGGAAATTTGGGTTTATGACATAGATATAATAATCTCCAGAGACTCATAGCTCACTTATGCTTTATGGAAGGCGAGCACTCAAGCACAACCTCGCATGGCAGCTCTAAATGAGCAGCAGCAGCAGCTAGAAGTGTTTCTTTGTATGAGGTACTGACTTGGTTTAGAACCATTTTTATTCCTTGCGCACAATAATGTGCAATCATTCAAAGAGTCTCACTTTTATGCGCTAAAGTTTTGAGGTAAAATTACAGATCCCTGATATATCTACAAAAACATTGGCCAATATTATCATATAGGCTTAAAAAATGCCACAAAGTTTCCCTTCCTTCCAGAAATCTGGTAATATTCATAATGTGTACAAATCTACTTTAAGCAGGCTATGGCCTTAGTGGAGAAAAATCTGGATTAAGCATTAAAGTTTATTTAATTAGGATTTGTTAATAGCAAGGCGAGGCGAGGCGTTCATGTGATCCAGCTTGCAAAACAATACTTTTTCCTTTTTCACTCCTGGGGAAAATGGATAGGACGAGCATTTGCACACCACTTGGATGTTTACACCACCAGAGGCTAAACAAATGCAATTTACAGAAAGAGCAAAACAAAGAAAAAAAAATACTTCTTGGACGTTAAGGGGGAAAACCCCCCCCCTCAATTTTTCAGATGTTGCTCAAAAGAGCAAAGAACCCTTTTCTTGGTTACCATCAATGACCAAATATCTGTTTCTCAGATCCTGCACTTTGAAATGCAGATTTGGAAATTGCTTTGAATAAAAAGTGGATTTTTGGTTTGAAAGAGCCTCACGCTGTGCCGGCTGCACAACCTCTCAGGACAGATGTACCAGCTGGTGAGCTCTGGTGGAGACCCAGGTCTCCACATTGTACCTTTCAAGTGAAACTTCTCCTACGTGACGTGATGTGTTTGAGCACACCGACAAGAGACGGATCTTTGAGCAACAATAAAATGTGCTCGTGGTGGTGAGTCACAGAGAGGAATTTCTTAATTAGCAGCTGATCACCTAAAGAAAAAAAAAATTCAGCTGCTGTGTGCCTAGCTGTGTAGGAATGGGGTTTTAATAGGCAGCGTCCAGGTGGGTACTTATGGAAGTGAATAAATGTGAAGCAGGGTGTTGCTCGGGCACTTTTTTCTGCATACGACTTAAGATTAAAAAAAATGAATCAAAGGTAGTTTGAATGCAGAATGAAATGAAACTCAGCCACAGCATCTCGTGCGGTTCCCTGCATCTGAAAGGGTGAGGCCTAATAATCCGAAGTGAGTCCTTGAAAGACTGTTATTAGCTTCATTTCTGACCGCAGGAAGCTTTCCCAGAAACCTTAGCAGGAGCCGAGGAACTACAGCGCCACTCAGACTAAGGAATAATTAGCTACTTTGAAAAAAATCATAATGCAGACTTTCAAAATAACCTTAGATATTAAACATGAGTTCTGATGAAAAAGCAGGAAGAAGCCGGAGACACTAAAGTATTTTGGTGTGACAGTAATGTCACCAGAAGAAACGCTGCTCCGGTTCTGTTTGTTTATGTTTTATCCTTTTAACATTGCAGATCATCGTAAATGAGGGCCAGCCTTTGGTGTTTTGTTGGGGTGTAAACCCCCCTCCCCCCCCAAAAAAAAAGTTTAAAAATTGCCCGTATTTACACTTTATAGAAAAGTGCACTGTGAATAAATCAAATCTGAGGCAATTCATCCAGAGCAGAAACTCTGTCCTTCTGATAGCATCCAGTCTGAGATTAACATCTAGATCAGGGATCAGGGACAAACTCATTTCACATTCATACTTGTTATTAATCTCTGGCTCTCTTCCACAGCGTGTCTTTTATCCTCACCCCAAATGGTCGCGGCAGACAGCCGCCCCTCCCTGAGCCTGGTTCTGCTGGAGGTTTCTTCCTGTTAAAACGGAGTTTTTCCTTCCCACTGTCGCCAAAGTGCTTGCTCATAGGGGGTCATATGATTGTTGGGTTTTCTCTGTATATATTATTGTAAGGTCTACCTTACAATATAAAGCACCTTGAGGTGACTGTTGTTGTGATTTGGCGCTGTATAAATAAAATTGAATTGAATAGAAACTGAATAGATTTTGGTCGTACCTGCTTCTTAACAGCAGGGTGTTTGATATCTAGTAAGATGCTTCTGGCTTCACTCTCCAATATATCTAAAAAGAAACAGAGTCATTAATAATTTAATACTGCATAAACACATGAAATATATTTGAACAGGAAACCTGACATCTCTCGTCACTTTTTAGCTCTCGTGCTTACCAAGCTCAATGTCTCTGCTCCTTAGTAGTGTAGTGAGTTTCTTCACCAGGTGCATGTCTTTGGCTCGCTCGCTCTTCTTATCGCTGAAATGAAAAAGATGGAAAGATGAAGTTAGAGGGGACTTTTACTGTCCTCATGCAGTATGGAGATGAGACGGGCTCAAATTTGTTCTTCAAGGTGAATTTTTTTAATAATAGGCAGAATTTTGATGTGGGAATCAAATACCTTGGCTGTGGAAGTAAATAATTTAAGTACACGTGCCATACATTTCTCTACCTTAGCATGAACTACCTAAGCACAAGTGCCAAAAGCTGAAGTTCCCCTGATGGCCACTCATGGCTCCCTTTAAAAGTGAGTTCATCCCCATAGACTACCATGTTAAAATGTCCAGCTTTACAGCAGTAATCAGCATCTTTACAGCCTGTTACAAAAAAAAAAAAATTCACATTTCACTGAGACACAGTTTGCATTAGATGACGGCAGGCCTTGTTAATTGACTCTCTTCAGCTGGAGTCTTTGAACAATAATATTTCTTACTGTGTTACGTGTACCAATAAACTGTCAAAGAAGTTTTCGCTGTGAGTAAAGTTCACAGATTTTATCTGGATGTTACTTAACAATAATTAGCAGGCATCCAAAGCCAGTCATTTACACAGCAAACATAGCCACACAGCATATTCTGGGGTACCAAAACAAAGACAGCGGTCAGTTCAGAAAGTCCATCTTTACAGCTGAAGCATAAAATACAAATATCACGTCTACTATCCAGAGGTCATGTTAGCCACTGTGCATAAACAGGTCACTCTGAACAAAATAGACATAAAGTGGATGCCTTTGCCTTTCATGTCTCAAGAAAGACATTGCTCATCAATGAATTACTTCTTCCCACTCCTTTTTGAGCACCTGTTGTACTAGAAGACAATATTTTCCTTCCTGTATTCCTTCCTCCTTCCTTCCCCCATCTTGTATATATATGTACGCATATGCTCGAAATAAATGATCAATCAGCTTGTGTGAGTCCTATGACAAAAACAGATTTTTTTTAACCTCACAGAACCAGGAAGTTGCGGCTCTTCAGATCCAACCTAATGTCAAATATTCATGACTGTTTGAGTCAGATTTAAGAGTTTGTAAAGTTGGGGAAAATCTGACCAAAGAAAGTGGACAAGACTCTCTGAAAAATAGATTTTTTCCACTGCTCCTGCATTTTTTTCCCCCTCATTGCAAATTTTAAACACCTACATGACAGCAAATCTTTACTGTCCTTTTAGTCTGCGTACAAACCTGAGGGCCAGGTGGAAGGGAATGTTCACAGTCCTCAGAGCTCCTGTGATTGGATCAAGCAGACACACCTGCTGTGTGTGGAGCTGCCAACCCTGACTGGTCACACTGTTCACCCCCATCAGACGGTAGCCAGCATACAGCAACCTGCAACACCACACAAACACCACACATACATATATTTTGTTATATTCCAACTTCATGATCATATGAGATTCTTCTACAGTAAGAAAATGTGCAAGCCTTCATGGTGTATACCTGCAATGTTTGCCCACAGTGAAAGCTCCGACTCGAGGCCCCTGTTGCATTGCCCAAACCTCCAGGATCCCCCTACGAGGGGCGTAGATGATGAGGAACAGAGCATGGCGTCTGGGGAGGGACACCGAGGGGGATAAATCCCGCTCGCTACGCTCCTCTGGAACCTGCAGCCAACCCAACTGGGCATCTCTGTAACCTGGAGATAAATTTATGATTGGGACATTGTTAGTATTTTATTAATAATGACGCAGGCAGAAGAAGGAATCACAGTAAAAATAAACATTACAGTGTTTAGGGCAACTCCTGACACATTGGGAAGCTCTAATTATTTTAATGAAGAAATAGCCCCAGCTAGAAAAGCAGCATAAGATTAAAAATAAATGTATGAAAACGAAAAAAGGAAATTATATATCTTCATCTGTGTAAAGATTAGATTTTCAGATTTTAAATTGGGCTGTGACATTCTTAATGTATAAAATACCTGATCTACAGACTTATTTTAAGATCATACTGACATTATAAATGCAATGAGATAGAACTGCATTTCTAGCCCATCTGATGATGCTCAATTTCTCCGGCAACATTCAGATGGTAGAGTCAAAATTAGGTGTGCACAGCATGAATGCATGGATCCACCCTGCCTTTTCTCAAAGGTTCAGGCTGCTGCTGCTGATGTGTTGCTGTAGGGATGTTTTCTTGGCATAATTTGGGCCCCTTAGTACCAACTGAGCATCATTTAAACCCCACAGTCTACCTGATTATTGTTACTGACCATGTCCACTACATCCTTTATGACCACAGTGTACCCTATTCTAATGGCTGCTGCAGCAGGAAGTCACAAAGCTCGAGTCCTCATCTTAAACTGGTTTCTTGAACATGACAGTGAGTTCACTGTACTCAAATAGCCTCCACAGTGACCAGATCTCCTTCCAAAAGAGCAACTTGCACATGTGGTGCAACAGGAGACTTGTATCATGGATGCACAGCCCACAAATCTGCAGTAACTGTGTGACGCTATCCTGCCAATATAGAACAAATGTATGTATGCATGCGTTTCTATTACATAGCATATATGTGTGTCACTCACTACTAATTGTTCTTCCCCCTGTTTACACCTCACCTTTCCACATGCGAATGGCGATGCCCCTGGCCAAGTCCAGCAGCGTGACTCGGCCAAAGTCATCAGTCACTCCAGCCAGCGTGTTGCACGGGGACAGACATATCGACTCACCATGCCGCCGAGAGTCTGGGAGACCAAATCTGCAAGGGAGAGCGGCAAGTGTGTTGAGGTCAGATTAGGTTTTCAGTCTCAACAGCACACAGTCGAGGATGACTGGATTTGTGTTTAGATGTCCCAATTCGTACCTGATACTTAAAGGGGTGGCAGGCTCCACCTTGGGCTTCTGTTTCTGGGGAGCCTCCTCTTCGTTCTTGTTTTTGTGCCATCCCAACCACCCGCTGAGAGGGAAACGACAAGTGACGATGGAAAAAATATAGAGAAGAAAGAGTGAGTGAGAAAACAAAAGAAAACAAACAACAACAAAAAACCAAGGAGAAAAAAAAACCTATTTTGTAGCCAACAGTAAGAAGGAAACTTCAAACAGAGATCTTCCGTCTCCAGATGCTTTCCAGCACACTGACCACTGACTTTGGCTTGGAAACAACTTCTCCGCTGGATGAGGCATTTGTCTTTGCTGCCTGCTGCAGTGCTTTGATACAAGCTTGCAAACTATCCAATTGTCTGATCATTTTATTGGAGCTGAAAGACTCTGGACTGTTTTTGACTTAGTTGTGTCTCAGTATTTGTTTGCTTTTGGAACTTAAAGATCATTTGGCGCCCAAAACAGTGAATAACCTCAGACTTTAAAAACAGATTTATTGAAACCACTTTGAAAGCCAGAGAAAAATTCATGTCATGAATGACCAGATTACTGACCTCAGATTTGAAATTAATGAGCTGAACAAAGAGTTTAAATTATATTTATGTCACAACTTAAACATACAGCTGCATAGTAATTGCATAACAGTGGAAATCATTATTGTATTTACAGACTGTATGACCAAGGAAAATAAAAAGGAAAAACAAAATTTTAAAAATAGGACTAAGAACCTAAGCCTGGGGAACACCATGTGACTGGGCTTCTCACACTCACTCACTCACACACACACCTGGCAGCACTGAAGAGGGCTGAGGTGAGTTTACTGGCCACTGCCATAGCCACGTGGGACAGCAGAGGCTGGGAACTCCCCTATAAACAATTAGGGACACAAGAAAAAGGTGATTTTTATTTTCTTACCTGCAGGCCATTATAGTCATGATACATACTCTTTTTAAAAATATAATTACCTCTATAGCGTAGTAAAAGCCTGTGTATGGCCCAGATCCTACAGTAACATACTGGCTCATGGCGGGGGGGCTGCCTTTGACTGAGGCGTTGAATCCCCCCAGGATAGAAGCGTTCTTCATTTGGTCAAAGACACACAGTGTCATGATGCCTAAAAGCAGAAGAGTTACCTACTTCATTTGGGTCAGTCATAATGATAAATCTGTAGACTTTCCATCTGAATTTATCACTTTAAGAGTATATCTCAGTTGAAACATGTAAAGGTGAATAACATATCCATCAGATGGATAGTCTATTTTGACTAACATTGGATAGTGTCATCTCTCCAGTTCTATTTGCTCTATTAAAAATGAATGAAGGGCCAACTCATCTGATGTTGTAAATATAAATGACACAGTCGCATCTGTGTATCCGAAACATTATGTTTACCCTTTTTTAATATCATAAGTCAATCCATTATGCAGCAGCCAACCACCAGCATGAATTATCAGTGGAAAGCTCTCAAACAGACTCTTACCCACGCTGCTGTGGTCCACAATGGTGTCCATTTCCTGCAGACCCCACTTCTTATAGGCCAGAGGAGGAGGCTGGATCACATCACTACCTGCTGCTGCAGCTGATCAAAAGGACGTTAAGTTAGTAAGAAGCAAAAACTTCAATAAAAGAGGATTTTTTTTTAGTATCTATTAGTTAACTTTTACTATTCTAAATGTTTTAAAACTCTACTAAGGTCTCTTGGTAGAAACAGGGTTTGTCTTGGGTCACACAGAGTATTCAGGGGTATAATAGGAGCAGAACACAAACACCGAGCAGTAGATCAAATGTTGCTGAAGCTCGGCTCCCCAGATAGCAAACACATCTGGACCTGACCTGGGGCCACTTTTGGCTCTAGCAAATGTAGGCCCAGGGTTCACTGAAACATCACCTGATATTTGGCCCATGAGAGGCAGACCTGTGGGTGTGTTTAGGCACCAAGCAGAAACTAAATCAAGGTCAAATGTGGCCCAACGAAAGCTGCAGATGTGGGCCACGTTTGGGCCAAACACTTATTGTTATCTGGGTACTACGCTCCAAACTGTTTATCCATCAGGTGAGTGTGTGTGTGGGTTGGGGTGGGAATTCTGTATAAGTAGGTTGGTTTCTCCTTAGTACCTGAATGCTTTGTGGCAAACACTTTCCACCCAGCCAGCAAGTGAAAAACATATCTTCTGTTAACACACTGCAAACAATACTGAGACATTATGCATGTTTTTTTTCCAGCTCAGTTTTGGCTTTTGAGGGGTTAACTACAATTGTAAGCACGCTCAGTCCACATACAGTAAGGCTGAAAAAGTCTGTTACTCCCTTCCTGAACAATGAGGTGAGTTTTCCTCATATTTGTTGCAATTTCTCACTAAAGTGTGTGACTTACTTGGGAGAGCCACTTTGATTATATATTTGATATTGACTATATTAACAGTGGCCATATACATTTGGGGACTCACTGTAGCATATAATTTATTTATTTTTAAATCTATTTGCAAGTACATTCAGTTTACTAGCTGAGCAATTTCGAAAGTTCAAGCACTGCTAACCAGCTAGCCCTGGACCGTCCTTTGATATCATTTTGCTGCCTTTCTAGAGCGGATCCCTCATCCCGTGATTGGACAAATGCCACTGCAGCTGGCAATGACAATCTTTCTTCATCTCTGGTAGATCACTAACTAGAACCTGGAGAACCAGCTGGTAGAAAATGCAGAGCAGAAAAAGAACTACCAGCTGCAGTCCATGATGATAAAGTTGGAAGATATCTGACTTTGGATGAGAGTATCACCAAAGGGGCAGCTGGATTTAATGTTCAGAGGGGCATGCTATATACCGTATTAAAAATGCATTCAGAAAATAGATGTCCCTACTTTTTTGTGCACACACACTGTTGCCACAAACAGAAACTAAATGTCTGACTGAACTTTCTTCCTACAAAGATACAGAGAAGCAGCCGTACCTCTTGCCACCTGGTTCCTGCAGGCCCGCAGAGACTGAAAGAGGCTGAATCCATCTATTGTGACCACAGCAGCAGGATAGAGGATGCTCAGCTCCTCGTGCTGCAGACGAAAAAAAAAAAAAATTAACAATCAACATTAGCTCACAGATCAGGATTATAATCTTCATGCTCAGTAATAATCACACAATTGAAACAGACTGCCATTTTGAATTTGAATATAACCCTCACACACACACACACCTCTGAATTTGAAGAGTGCTTCAGGTGTGTGTTACCTGCTCGGTGACTCCAGGATGGCGAGGGATCTCATAAGTGCGACACTTGAGCCTCAGTACCGGGTCCTCGTGTAGCAGCTGGGCAAGGAGCAGAACGCCGCTCTGATGGGACACAATCGATAGTTAGGGCTGGGTGAAAACATCAATATTTAAAAATATATCAATGTCATTCTAACAAAAAATTAGACCATATATGATTTTTTTACCAACACAGATTGATGCTGCTTTACATAAAGAGTTTTTTAGTAAAGTCTGGCCAATGTTTGAAACTCTGTCTGCACTCTGATTTGAGCAGAACTGCTCTGCATGAAGGGAGAAACAGTCACATCACACTTTGTTGTCTATAATTAAAAGAATTATTGAATTCTTTCAGATTTACTAACTGAAGAAGTTATAGATTAAAGAGGTACCTCAGTGTAGAAACGGACATAACCAGATGTGAAACCCACGACTACACATGTCCAGTCAGGCCGCCCGGTGGAGCTCCTGAAAAATGTATTGAGACATGAAGTGAAGATACACACAAGCACTCCCCCTTATTTAGTTCACAGATAAATAAATCTCACCTCTTTTGACTTGCCAAGGGAATACAAATGGTGCTGCTCACACACTCTCTGTGAGGAAACAGAAAACAGACTTACATTCGTATTTTCTCACATATATTTGTTTTATATACGTTCTAGCTAGGTTTTTATTATCATAATTTTTAATGTATTAATTGGCTTTTGCCTTCTGATAAACTGTCAACTTCTTATATAATTTCTTCTTGTAAAACAGCAACGCAGCCGGTCTGAAAAATGAGGCCAAAAACTGCAGTTCCTCTAATGGCCACTTGAGACTGGCTCCAAAAGTGAGTCAATCTTCAAAGACTTTCATGTTTATAACTCAGTACAAAAAAATGTTTTGGTTTCTATAGCTGAATTTCTACATTCATCAAAACTGTACAGGTGTCATTTTATTAAAAGTCTCCTTTTTAAACTGTACTAAGGATAACTGATCTGTCTCATTTCCATCTCCGTTTAATCACCTGGATAATTAGTCAACAGGAGCGTCTCTGTTAGCCATTATCAACACTTTCCACAATGACTGTGTGTAAGTTAACATATTATTTTCTCACCCTTCCTCAGTGCTAAGAGTTCCAGTCCAAGATACTCCCAGAGTCATCTCTTCTCTGCCGCTGTCATCTGTGCGCCATTTAGCTGCACGAATGAAGAAAGATGAGGTATATTTTATTTACTCCAAAGTTGAGAAGCTCCTTAATTTCACTGACAAAAATAAAATACTACAAGCAAGAAGAAAGGTACATAAAGTAATTAGAACCACAAAAACAACTGGTTACCAAACCTAAAACACTTGGTTCTGTCCAGCTAAATCTGGATTGCATGGACTGGACACAAGGTAAGCAGCTACTGCTGTTGCTCAGAGGTGAAAGGCGGCAGATAAAGAGTGGGTGCGGGCTCATAGCCTTTGTGACAAAGTCGGGGTTAAGCCACATATTAACCTTTATATTATTACATTACATACATATTATTATTATATTCCGGATCAACTACTTAGCTACTACTCAACTACTCAACTGCTTAGCCCTATTGTTGGGTTGGCTAAAGCAAACAATAGGACTGTCTTCTAGGATAGCCCTAGAATAACTCGACCTAGGGGTTCTAGGGGTTCAAACAGGGAACAGGTAAGGCCAGTCAATACTGTGGGAAGGTCCCACAACGGAGTGGCCTAGATGTGGGTATTTTACAGTGCACACCCTTCATGAAGCTGCCTACCAGGGAATGCTGGCTGATGGCCTTCACCTAAAAAAACCAATATGGCAGGCTGTGCCAAATACAATACAGCAAGTGCCAAATACAATTTGAGGGTTGAGAAGGCTTTCCCCTTTTCAATCAGGGCCAGAAGAAATGATAACAATCACAGTCGCAAGGCACTGAAATACGATGGCACCAGTTTTCAAACATATGCCACCTGTGCTCATGTAGCACGCTGGTGGATGATGCTCTAGCACACTGGACAGTGTCAATAACACTATGAGGGAGCCCAGCTGTGCTCAGGTTGAACCACTCAGGGGCTAAGCACACAGAGCTAGCCTTTCTGGGTGGGGGGTACAATAACTCCCCCTATGCCTGAGACAGAAGGTCTCTGTGTGATTGAAAGGGTCTCTGCATAGTGACAGAGACCACTGGAGTCACTGATGAGAAACTAACAACCATATCAGTGGTAATGGGTAGTGCATCCTGATGGTTATTCTACCAATACCTCATTAGCAATTTGTTTCTACTTTGCTTTGGGAAATATTTCTACTTCCAAGGGTGAAAGTATTACTACGCCACACCAGGACTAGCTACAGGAAATTATTGGTACTGCTCAGGAGCTGCTCCTGCTTGAAATTGTGACAGTTTAGTGCCAAATAGTCTAGCTGTCAACAGGCCTCTGTGAAAAAAGATATTAAATAGGAGGGTCCTAGGCCCTCCTGACATGAGGGTTAGTGCTGTCATAATGGTATGAGAGCTTCTGATGAGACATAGTAAAACCATAGTAAAACAAATAGTATGAAAGAAAACTCCAGAGTCACAGATCAGGGTGTGTGTGTCTGAGAATCTGACCTGAGAGAAAGGCTGCCTTCTGGTCACGGGCCACCACCAGCAGGTCCGCGCAGGGCGATAGGGACACAACACAGTCCTGCAGCCACGGTTCACCCTGCCCGCCAGCATCTTCAGTGACCTGCAGAGCAAAGGGGATATTCAGACCTATGCCACCTTTAGAAGTGCTCATTGAACTCTAATATTCTAATATTATATGACATTATAACAATAATATGAGTGTTTGTCCTATGTCCCAACCAGTGACATTATTATAAGTTGTTGATTTAAATGTAAACTAGGTCATATTTTTGAATTGCTAAATGCTTTTTTTTTTTTAAACTGACAATGTCTGACCACACTAACCCAACACAGAAGTCCGACACAAACTCCACACATAGACTAAAAGAAAACTAACACTGATGTGGGTTCAGATAGGATTTTGCAGCATCCATGCAGCATAGCTGTATTACAGGTAGCAGGTTGACCGCATCTTGCTTGCTAACATTACTGCTAGGAAAATCAATCAATCAATCAATATCTGAGTAAAAATGCGTATTAGCCATGTTGCCAAATTCTTTCACCAGCTATTGGCCTGTAGTAAGTTTTATCTTATCATGATCACATGATGTTTAACACTATACATAAGGGACTAACTTGTGTATAATCTTGAAGGGAACTAATTTTAGCCATCAGTAAATTGTGTAATGGCACAAAACATTAATGTCTGTAATAGCAAAAGTGGTGGTAGTTATCCAGCTAGCTGTAACTTCATTACATCAGTCTCTTTATTATATGTCATTATACGACATGCATGACACACAGTGCAGGACACTCTGCACAGGTCTCATCACTGCACACAGACAAATTTTAGAACAAATGACAGAATGACACATTCTTTCTCTGTTAATAAATACATATCCACTTAACACACCAATAATGTCACAAACCTTTTTATCAGAGGTGGATTCTTCCTCTTTATTATCACCACCTTCCCATGCTGACTCCCAGTCAGAGGTGTCCCAAGACAGCTCATTATCCTCTGAGTAGGAGACATGAAACCAATAAATAAATAAATAAAATAAAATGTTAAAAATGGATCAAGTTTGTGATGCTTGTATGGAGGTTAATACAGAGTGTAGAGAAGAGATGAATGCAGTGACTAAGATGGATTCAAAAGACTCGAAATGTGTGTTGGTTTTTTGAAGCCACATGATGGAACTCCAGGTTATCAGCTAATGCCAGCTAGCTAGCTAGCAAGCTGCATTCATAGGTACCAGCTATTTAATAGCAAGTGCCATCCAAACAAAGTATTCGAATATGAGCTGGAGAGCAGATTTCTTTGATAGTCTGTTTGCACAATTAACTGCACAGCAAGCAAAATTATTTCTCAGGTAACTGGGCACCAAAAGGACAAACACACTAAAGAGGTCCAGTCTAGGGACTCCAATTAGCTGAGGTGAACCCTGGCAGACAGTTAGCAGCTACAACCGCCTGTGTTAGCATCAGAATCAGAATACTTTAATAATCCCTAAGGAAATTATTAACAAAATTTAAACAGGTGAGTTATATAAATATTCACCCCTTGTATCATTGTTATGAAGGCGAAAATTAGCTATAAAGATCAAAGCTGTTATATGCAGCAAGATGTTAACATGTTTAGTTCTGCTACACAGTTGAATGAACTGTAAAGAAGGGGTGCAGAAGTCATATAACTACATAACTGTGACAGCTAAAGTTGAGCTGTCAGAAGCTCTGTGCCACAGGGAAATGAACTAATAATGTAGCAGCAGCGTAAAGCTCAGAAATCAGGAGGAAATCCTCCTGCTTTATGCCTTGGCGCTTCAGTGTCCCCATGACAACAGTGTGTGTGTCTGCAGGCATCAGTATGAAATGACGCATGAATGCAACACATCCAAGTGCCCTTTCTAGCTGTCCTTTCTCTCTGCTGAGCATCCTGCAGTGATGCCCTCAGGGGCCTCATGTGTGATGACTCACAGCTAAAAGGACCTCCAGATTTCTCCTCTGACTGACGGATGCAAACAAGAATCTACTACCAGAAATATTTGGTGGATTAGTGAACTTGGGCTAGTTGACATATAATGGTGTGTTACCTGGTGGCTAGCTACAGATCTATTGTTAGGCCAGTAAACACATTTGCACAGGGAAGATGTGGCATGAGGTTAAATGGTTGTGAATAAAAGTTCATGTTGAGAATCGGCCAAAGGAACATCTGAGATGAAGCCATCCTTGCTATGAGGAAGTCTTGATACTAAGCTTAATGATCATGCTGAAATCGGCCCATGATTCTTTTCTCGAGCCCTGAAATATTTGATGTCAAAGTAACAAGTCTTGCAAATTAGTGCACAACATTTCAAACTCACATGGTTGATAAAGCAAATGAGATGTTTTATACTGTGACATACTCCTAATAACTTCACCACATCCATCTTCAGTGTGGTCAGAAAGTCCTTCAGCCCCTGATGATGCCTTATTCTAAAAGTTTTTATCAGTTGAGGGACCCTCACATTTGTCAATCATAGGGTAGGCCCGCCCCAAATCATATCCTGTTTTTCTTCTAGTAGTATCAAAATTTACAAACAAGACTTGAAACTAACGACTGAGCCTATAAACATATCGGGAAAGTGCCTACTGGGGTCACAGATCAAATGAGCAATAGGCTAATTTTCTCATGGACTTCTATCCGGTCAGACTTCTTTTTAAATGGAGGAGTCGCCCTCTGCTGACCATGTGGAAATAATGTAGCTTTAAGACATTTCAAATTTGGAAGCTACATTCATCTTTCATATACACCCCACATGTTTGACATCAACAGGTTGTAATATAGTGGCATTTCTGTATGGACTTCCACATAGCGGAAACACGAAATGATGCATTATAACATTGCGTGCAATAAGAGTCCAGACCTGAATACAACCGCACAAGGATTCACCTGTAAATAGCTGCAAGCTGCTTTTGATTCTGGACTAACAAAAGCCACATTAAGAGCGCGGAACATTTAATTTCTCCAGTTGTAACATGAAAAAAAAAGTATTTCCAAAACTAGTTATGCACATTCGCCCTTCTACACCACTATACAGCCCTGAGGTCACTTTTCTAATGCTGTGAGCTGCTATCTGAGCTACTGTCACTTCAGTTTGAAGCTGCAGAAGACCCCCATCCTGTTCCTATATCGTTACCTGTTTGACTCTTCTCTTCGACCGGCTCGCTTTTCTGGTTCCGAAACAAGAAGTCCCGGACCGTTTTGAACTCTTGTAGCCGACAGAACTCAAACAAGCTGCAGGACATCCCTCTTCCGTCCCGTACGGACCCAAGAAGATGAGAAACAGCCTGTTAGCTTTGCTGCTAACAGTCCAGTTGTGGAAGAAAAGCGCCCAGTTTTACGCTCCTGCTATCGCGACAACTTTATGACAGCGTTGTCACAAAGAAAGGATTTTCTAGATGTCCTAAACTACCCCCTAGACAAGTACAAACCACTGCCCGCCGCTCTTATTTTTCCCTAAACTTCCCACCCTCAGTCCTGATGACACATCATTAGCATAATAACAGTCCGCTGCTTCCGGGTTAAAGTTCCGTCGCCGATTTCAGAATAAAAGAAAAATAACAAAAAATCATTTGACAAATGAGAAGTCAAATATCACCACTAAAAACTCTATAATCACTAAAAGCACAAGATATTACCACAAAAATAAAATAATATCAATAAAAACATTGTTTTGAATTTTGTCTAGATTATTCAGCTTTTTCAACAATGTACAATTATCTAAGTTTTCTGTTGTCAATTACTTTTTGCTTTTTTATCCTCTTCAATTTGTGAGTTTCTTCTCAGGAACTATATGTTTTTTTCTGTCAGTATGTTTTGTTTTATTTAAAATTGTTTTTAATGTAAACCTGTGGATCTTATTGTGCATTTATTTTAATTTTTTTGTTCTTGTAAATTTTGTTTTTACTTAACTTAAGCTTCTTTGAAAACTGAGCAGTTGAACTCATAACCTGATTTTACTATATAGACCCATGCTGACATGGACACCGCTCTGAATGCATCTAAAAACATTTCTAAACTTACAAACTAGATTATTTACAGTACTGCACAAAAATCTTGAGTCCCTCATTTATTTGCATTTTGTTACCAAGTAGCCAGACTATGTCTACACATAACAGAACTAATTTTAAATCATATCTTGATCTCCAATCATTTGCTACAAGGATCATGTCACAAAAACACAGTATTTGTTCCTATTTCTTTAACTAAGTATACAAAATCTGACAAGAAATCTTATCTAAGAGAGTTCAGGCTGTACTGAAAAATAAAGGTGGTCATTCCAGATATTGACTTTCAAGCTCATTAAAATTATAGGAAGCCTGGCTTTGCCTAATATACATTTCAGTAAATCACTGTATTTCCCATTTCCCTAGCAAAATATGAAGAAATGAGGGGGGGCTCAAGACTTTTGTGCAGCACTGAATATAGTGCCGTGAAAAAGTAGTCCCTCCTTAATCATTTCTTATTTTGTGGCATATTTGTCATATTTCACATGATCAAATAAATGTTTATATCAAGCAAAAGATAACCTGTTATTAAATGATGATTTCATTTATTAAGGGAAATAAGTTATTCAAACTTGTGCGAAAAAGTAATAAGCCCATAATTTAAAAGCTGGTTGTTCCAGAAAGAACTGCTATAAAGCATTTGCCATAAGTGGCAATGAATCTTTCACATCGCTGTGGAGGAATTTTGGCACATTCTTCTTTGCTAAATTATTTTGATTTAGCCTTTAAGTATGAATGATCTGTTTAAGGTCACGCCAAAGCATTTCAATTGCATTTGAGTCCTGAATGTGATTAGGCACTCAAAAGCCTTTATTCTGTTTTTGTTTTGCCCTGTTTTAAGTTAATCAGAGGTGGGCTTGTCCTGCTGCATAACCCATGTGTGCTTGGAGTTCAGGACATGAAGTGATGGCCGGACGTTCTTCCTCAGGATTTTCTGGTAGAGAGCAGACTTCATGGTTTCATCAGTTACAGCAAGTAACCTTGAAGCAGCAAATCAGCCCCAAGATCATCACACCACCACTACCATGTTTGGTAGGTAGGTTTGGATAACTTTTTGTTTCTCACTGAATGAATGAAATCCTCATTTAAAACTACATTTTGTATTTATTCAGGTTATGTATGCCCTGAAGCTGGTTATACAGCGAGACAATGATCCAAAAACACACCAGCAGCTCCACATCACAGAAATGAATAGATAAATAAAACAATACAAAAATAAAAGAATGTTTCCCATGGAGATAACAACAACAACAATAAATAGTGCAACTGATGCACTTTTTCTTACGAATCCTTATAAAGGTTGAAATAAACTGCTAAATAATTAAACATCTCACCCGGAGAATATCCTGAATCATGAGTCTGTGTTTGTGTGTTGTAGAGGCCTGTGACGTCAATGAGCTCGCTAACATTATTGAGTGTTATAGTTAAACAGCACACACACACACACACACACACACTCACAAAAATCGACTACCACAAGATGGCAGTAGTACAACATTAATGATAAAAAGCTTTCCGCAAAACATCAAAGAAGAAGCACAGGTGGCTAAAGGAGCAGCAGAAGAAGAAATCCGACGCCTCAACACTCAGAAAGTAGGAAGTAGGGATCACTGTACTGTAGAATTCGCTTATAAAACGACGTATATAAACACTGCTTCTGGACGACGCTTCACAGAAATAATAACATGCCTAAAAAGATTGTGAAAGGTAAGAATAAAGCAGTGATAGTGATTTCTTAGTAGGGTGGCCTGACTATCAATGAGTTTTATGTACCAAGAAATTGACTTTTATGAGCCTATATGTCGGTGTTTAGCTTACCAGCTAGCGACGTAGTATTGTGGCTTTCGGAGAGCGCGAAGGTGACGCTGCTGTGTTTTTTTTACCACCTTGAATGTTAGCCCTCGAACGTTACATGCTAGTCCTTAAGTATTTAAATATGTATTTGAAGTTTATTTCACAATTTCTCTACCTGCCAGGTGGGACGGGCATGCCCAGAATTCGAGAAAACTCGAGACTAATGCACACACACGTGAGTATGACTAAAGCCATAAAACTGCTGTGTTATTATTACAGTGTTATTACTGCTGTAGCAAAACAGGTTATTATGATGTTAGGTGTGGTCCAGGTGGCTTGTCAGCATGTAATAAAGCAGACGTCATGCTTGCAGTCTTACAGCGAACACTGTTTACTCTGAGTTACTTTATTTCTTTAATAAGTTACTTAGAAGTAAGCAAGAAGGAATTGTTAGTACTGGGCAAAAGTCTTGATTGATTGATTGATTAAGCAAACCACCCCTTGCTGACTAGCTTTTGTTCCATTCTTTGTCAAAATGATCCCACACTGCTCCAAAAATGTTGAGGTCCAGACTCCGGGGAGGCCAATCCATGAGTGATAGGGTTTTGTTTTGTTTGTTGATGGAAACACACTGCCAGTGTCATCCTTAAGACGTTGCTAGTGAGACACCTTCCAGATGGTATTTGCATGGTAGATCAAAATGTGAGGGTAGTTTTCTGTCTTCATAATTCCATCAATTTTGACAAAGTCCCAAATCCATTCTCTGAAATTTAGCCCCAAAACATCAACAGAGCCTCCGCCATGCTTTAGAGGCATGGCTGCAGACACTCCTGTTATACTTTTTATGCTGCTGTTGATTTTTCTGTCCCGTTTGTGTAATTTGGCATACTTCAGCCACAGCTGGTTTACCTCTTGAGTTAGGTGTCTCTTTTTTATATTTTTATGTAAACAAACAAAAGTATTGTCACAAAATGATCAGGTACAAGAGGGGAAATGAGTGGTAAATAAGCCAACGTTCAAAAAAAAACTTCAGAAAACCTGAAGAACTAATATAAAGAAAGGAAGGGTGGCTCGAGACTTTTGTATCGTACTTTGTGTCCCAGGCTTGTGAAGATAAGATGTACTCATGATAAAGAAGCTGGGGTAGTAAATTCATAATGACATAAAACGAAGGAACACTGGAAGTCATCATATTTGAGACGTGACTTGTTTAATCATTATCAATTAGTCAATCAACAGGAGAATAATCCAATTGTAATATAACAAAGATCCTAATTCCAGAGACAAATTAGTTTCGAAGGAAATTATTAAAACACGGTCACACCAATTTAATAACTCTCTACTCACAATTCCACCTGTTAGCATTTTCTGAACTTCTGACCACCTTCATCTATAAACGGATGTTGGATGGATGGAAGATATTCATGTGATAGTTACAGAGGAATCCAACCAGCGAACATTTGATTGCAAGAAGCAGGAACCTGTGAAATGCAGGCTGCAATTTCGCTCTAAAAATACTGAAACTATTAAACTACAAATGGTTTGGTTGGTAATTATCTTACAGCAGACTCTTTTTTTTCTTTTAAGATGTAAATTGTTGGATGCTGACTATTTGTTTGTTTCTTTTTCTTTGTTTTTTTTTTTTTTTTTAAATAGGAATCAATGGTAGATTACCTGAGTGGACGAGATCCTTCTGGCAGTTTCCTGAATGCTATCGCTCCAGCCTTTTTTGGTAATGTATTCTCTGAAGCTGCTGTTACAAGTTATGTTAAAGAGCATTTAGAATACATTGAAATCAAGCTTTAATAGGGACCTGCAGTTTTAAGCATTACTGCTCCATTTTTTTTTTCCTTTTTATGTAAACTGAGATTGGTCGGCTTTGATGCAAGTACAGTGTTGAATAATCTTAAGTTTAAATAGAGCAGGAAGGAAACACTGAACATACATTTGGAAGAGTAAGGAAACAGAAGGAATGGGAAGGGAGATCAGACTGTTGAGCCATATGCAGTTGTGAGAAAAAGTTTGTGAACCCTTTGTAATTGTCAGTCTTTAAATTATTTATTAACACAATGTGCTCTGATTGTCAACAAACCCACAGTTACAGACTAGCACTGTGCCTATTATATTGCCTACCATAATCCCAGTATAAATTTTTACGTGATATAAAATTGTCATATCACAATACTTGTTGATATAGCAACACCATCTGTTTAGTGGACAACAATGAGACGAACACGGATATGTCTGAGAGCCAGAGCTGTGGATCAACCACCTATGAGCATTTAGCACCTTAAAAGGGAGCTACTTCAGTGAGCTCCACCAAAGCACAAGGCTTTCAAAAATATGCAGAAAAAATGTGCCTGCTAAAGGTGGAAACAACAAACTTGTGCCACCACTTCAGGCAAACTCCCACCATTGATAACCAGTCTATGAGGGAGGAGATGCTAGCAGTGATGTGTGGCCCAAATGTAAGCAAATGAGCCCACCGAGCTTGGTTGGAGCACTTGCTAGTTGTGCTCCATGTGACAGGAAGAGCAATCGTTGGATGGAAATTGCTGACGTGGCTACATGGTGGTAAAGCAGGGTTTTAAGCAGCTGTTTATATCCCAGGTAGGAATTGTTTTTTGGGGTTTTTGTTTTAGTTGTATTCTGTGCGATTGTGCAGGCTGCTGACGAGCTGAAAGTGTTGAGCCTTACACTTAATTTCCCCAGAAATTGAGTGCAAGGTTACATTTGCACTTACATCTGACTTATGCTGTGCCGCTGTTATTGCATCATGCTGCTGGCACCACTGGGACCTTGCTTCAGTAGATTCACTTCAAATTAGGACGTGTTAAGTGTTAAGCATTTCAGATATTTCCCACAACAACAGAAATCTCATTATTGCAAATGTTCTTGAAATGTTGCTATATAATTTTAAAGCTGCTGTAAATCTCCCACCTCTATTATAGCCAAAAGAAATCCGACTAAACTGATAACAGTTATTTCATGTATTTATCGAGTATAACAAGTAGACGCTCAGTGCAATAAAGGAAACAACTAAGTGAACTGATGAATTTAGTGAGTCACAGCAGATGTTGCAGCGGGTGTTTCCTGTAGCTGCTTATGACACTTTTATAACAGTGAGGAGGAACTTTCTTAAAAAATAGTTTCAGTTCATCAGTATCCCAGGAAGTGTTGCCTGGACAGCCCTCTGGTGATGCCAGAGATGATGTTGTTGTGTTTTTGTTTTGTTTTTTTTAGTTGATTTAATTTAGTTCATTTATTTAAACATGTTGTTATTTACTTGTTTCCAGGTGTTTTGCCTTTTTGTAGTTCTTTTCACCACTTTCATGATTAAACAGTGGGGAATTTGGTGTGATCAACCACTCCTGAGGGGAGTGAATTTCTTCCACTTATTGGTGTTATTGTGGAGTGACGAACACCTGGGGCTTGTGTAGCCCTTTTCAACTCAATGCTTCGTCCAGTGCCCTGTGCTTGGTTTACAAACCACTCTGACTTTGTATGCTTTTATTTATAAGGCACAACTACAACCTACACTTGCATTCTTATGTCCTTAAATAGAACATCAGACTCCTGTTTTAATTTTATAACTAATCAATGCAGAAATCCTGATAGTTTCAAAGGCTTCAACTGTGGGTCCCAAGTATGAAAGCTGTTTGTTCTCCAGTGTTGGAGAGATGATTTAACAAATATTTAAGAAATTTCAGAACACAAGAAATGAACAGATTTTGCCCCTCTTTGGGTTTTAGTAATAATAATTGAACTCTAGTCTACTTGAGCTAAACTAGAGTAAAGGTAAAAGAACTAGATTCAATGAATGCACATTTTTGTATTTGTCTTTTATAACTTGCAGATTTAAATTTTTTAAATCCTTTGGAGGAAGATATCGTTTATTCAGATGATGATGACGATGACGATGACGGTCGTTTTTATCAACGCAGGGCTGCTAACAGGACTTTAGAACCACATCCGCAAATAAAACAGCTCACTGATGAGGTATTGCCCTTTTACTGCACTTGTTGGGAAATGAAACAAGGAACTGTCTCTTTAATATTAGTCTCTGGTTTGTAATAGGACATATCTTTCTCTCTGACTCGCGTACTCTGTGGAGAATAAATCAAAGCATTTTAAAAACTTTAAGCAGTATTATGTTTATCTTTTAAAATGGTAATTTTACCCAAAGCAATTTATCTTGTGTGCACTCTGTCTGATTTTAATCTCTCTTGTGAATTTATTGGAACGTTGGTTGACACTGCCTTTGTTTTTTTTTTCATCAGGAGGCTGATAAAATTGCAAAGGAATTAATAGAAGAGGAAAGGCGCAAGGAGAAAACTAAGAAGAACAAGCGTAAAAAAATGGTCTGTATATGCATATTTATTAGGATTTAATGTTCTAGCACTGCTGGCGTTTTGCTTTTCTTTGACAAGAATTTTCTGTCTTTTGTTGCAGCGTAAAAAAGAAAAGAAGCGGCTCGAAAAGGAGAATGCAGTTAAAGACGGTTCACCTGTGAGTCTATTTTTATTCTTGTTGTGCGTACATGTAAGTGTCAGAGTGGAAAATCCAGACGGAAAGATATTTTTAAAGCTGCTCTGATTGTTTGTAATGCTGTTTTTGTTTTTTTCGTTTCAGGAGGAAGAACAAGGCAAGTCAGATTCCTCTGAAAAAGAAGATGATGACACTATAATTGAAAGTAATGCAGAAACAACTGAATCTTCACAAAGCGATAAAACTCAGAAGGCAACTGAGGCAGCCGGATGTGATGAGACTGGTGCTGATACTGCAGAAAGAAATCTTGTGAAGACGAATGAGAATGAAGAAGAGGAGCAAAAGGTCTGTCAGAGTTTTAAATTTCAGTTTTTTGGAACAAAAAGACAACCTTTTATTTTCTTTTAACACATTGGGGAACCAAGTGGTAGAGCTTTAACAATGTCAGATTATATGCAAAGATGTAACACTATTTTTCATGTGTATTTTAAATGACAGTCTTTTCACAATGAAACATAACAAGAGCATCTCGCAGATGATTATCCCCAAAACAACCACCTTGTTTTATCCTCTGTAGGATTTGGATTTAAATAATTCATACGCTGCTTCTGCTGAATTGGTGCCTGAGGAGACGTGGATTCAGAAGCATAAAAAAGGAGGAAAAAAGGCGGAAAGTAAATTATCTGCAGTTCAGCAGCCTGAAGTGGAAAAGCCAAATATCACTGAGGAACCTGAAGTTAGAAAGAAAGAGAAAGCTGAAACTAGTAAAGAGGTGGGAATCTTGAAAAAATATTCTTATAGGTCAAGACTAAAGTCTATTGCTCCCAAATTGCTGAATGTTTTGACACTTAACCTAGAGACTGGTTGATGCCCCCTGGCAATATAAATGTATATTCCCTAACTGGTTGACAAGTGGTTGCTGTTCTGCAGACAAGTCCCCATCTGCCACGCAAACTTGAGGTTATTAATGTCATAACCTCTGTTCTCTGATAACTCAAGTATGTCACTATGGGTAACATTTCCTCTGTGTTGTCCTCAGAAGCCGATAGAAGCTTCTGAGGACAACACAGAGGAAATGTTGACTCAAGTATGTCACTATGGGTATCGGAGAACAGAGGTTATGACGTTAATAACCGTACAGCTTATATATTGTGACAATAACAAATGATGATTATTATGTCTATCTTCTTCCGGAAGCCATCCTGATGTCACCATTCGAATCCTCTCCTTTCAGTCCGACCTCGCCTGTATCTGCTCCCTCCTCTGTAAGAGACAGAAAAGGAAAAACGTCTCTCTGCCTAATCTTGAGTATTGAATATCATCCTACTGCTAATGTCTAGTTCAGGACATTCTGTTTGGACTCCCTGGCCCAGAGACTATTCTAACCATTATCAAGTGTGATGTGTAAGCATGCTGCAAATCCCTCTGCACTCTACGTCACCAACAATATTCAAATCAGTCATAGCGCTGGACGAAGCTTTTGACCCTCAAAAACACAGAGCGCCAACTCGTTTATGAGCACATTTGCATTATGTATAAATTAAAATAATAAAACAGCTTCATTTAATAATTTTATAAATAAATTAATAATTTTCAACCCTAACAACACCCCTGCAGTTAGTATTGGCTGGCAGTTGTAATGCTTGTGTCAGACAGGGGCCATCCTCTTCCCTATGAAAGGGGTTGACACAACGCCATTCTTTATTTACGAAGAAATTCCCTTTTCCTCACTTAATCCAAGAAGGGTGAGCTGGTTATGTTATCAGAAAACATGGCTTATGAGCTAAGTAACCTCAAGTTCTCTTTCAAATGTTACTTTCTATACCTCATTGTGGGGATATGCCAACAAGCTCAAGTGAACAACTGTCTAAGTTCCCATGTGCTTTATGTACAGGGGAGGAGAAAGTTGTGGGAGTGGAAAGAGAGCATTGGAAAGTTTGTTTGCTTCATTGGCTTGCCTGTGCACACAGTCGCACTTCTCCCTAGGGACTTGATGGTTGCCAAGGGGTCACTGACCGGTCTCTAGGCCTGCATGAGTGGGACTTTAGCGATCAAATTTAGGACTGCGAGTAGCCACTAGCAACCACGATGCAAATATGTTTGTTTTTTAATTCAAAGTGTGACTTTTTAAATATTATATATCAACCAAACTTTTTTGTTTGTTTTTTTTTTCAATACAGAAATCAGTGGATCCCATAGTAGAGGAGTATGCAAAAAGAAGCATTGAGTTTGCCAGTAAGCGACATTTTCCATCCATCATCGTTGAGAGCCTTATGTAAAATAAAAATAAAAATAACAAAATACAAACAGGACACAACAGTACTTCTTCTCTTTTCCAGACATAGGAAATCGTTTGGCTGCCTCTGGGCAGTACGAGAAGGCAGTAAAATGTTTCACCGAGGCTATTAAATTCAACCCAAAGGAATTTAAGTAAGAACATGGGCTTAACACCTACTGGTAGTTCTAATGAAGTCAATTTAACTGTTAATGGCCATACTTTTTTTTTTCACTGTGTTTCAGGTTATTTGGAAATCGGTCCCTCTGTTTTGAAAGACTACAGAAGTATGGAAGTGCTCTCAGGGATGCTAACGTTGCACTCTCCATGGAACCAAACTGGATAAAAGGTTTATTTAGGAAAGGGAAAGCTCTCTGTGGTCTTAAGGTAAGTTATCCAGTTAACACAGCTTATATTTTGCTGTTTTTTTGTTGTAGCTGTAAATGTGATTTAGATGGGCACTGAGATCTCTGGGGACTGACTTACTTTTGTGGAACAACAGAGGAACTGCAGATTGCTCCAGAGGCTGATGCTTGTTTGTGCTGCATTGCATCATACTTGGGTGTTTTGTTATTTAGCATTCCCTCATTACCAGCATAACAGCAGTCCCTGTGTGAAGAGCACGGTGCTATTAAACAGTAACAAACGGCATCCTCCAAAATGCTGTGTGGCTGAATCGGAACCTCCTTAAGCACGCTGATTTAAAAACTGAAGACCTGGCGGTTTTGTTTGTGTAATAACGCAATCCTACAGTTTGTTGTAAATTCCCCAACTAATTTTAAATCCTAATATTTTGCCTGTGATTCTCCCAGAGATACTACGAGGCCTCGCTGATCTACAAAGAGGTCCTGAGGCTGGAAAGTACAAGTGCTGAAGCCGCACAGGAGCTGAAACGAGCGCAGACGCTGCACCTCATGGTAGGAGAAGCATCGCAAAAATGGAAATGAGAAAAAAGAAAAGTCTGATTCATTGGTTTCCTCTACGCACCCACAGTTTCATATGAAAAGCTTGCTTTGGGATACACCAGTGTCACCTGTCTGTGTGTGTGTGTATGTCATTTGTGGCTTTAATGTCTGTGTGTTTGTATGATTTCAGGAAATGGGCTTCAGCTGGGCACTGAGCTCTGAGGCCCTGAAAACTCACGGCACACTAGAAGAAGCTGTGGAAGCTCTGTTTGCCAGTGAGAGTAACACGGGTCCTGGAGGTAAATGCCATAAAATATTTTCAAAGTTGTAACAACGACAGCGTCCTGGTATTTAAAGAGTGCGCTACAACAGTCGACACGTTTAAGACTACATTCCTTGCCATAATTCAGTAGGGTTGGTTGATTTGTGAAAATTGCTGATTAAAAAAAATGAGCAACTCTATACCGCATATAAAAGAACAGTGTTGTCACCACCAATTCCAGTCTAGTGTGAACATGACTGTACTGTTTGTTCAGTCTGCACAGCTCCTGCCACCAGCAAAGAGACAGCAGACCCACCAGCAGGGCTGAAAGATGATGAGGATGATGATGATGATAACAATGACGAGGTGGGAGAGTGGACTGTCCTACAACCAAGCCGCCCTCGAATGCAGCAGTTGAGAGAGTCTGACGCGTTTGGCCAAAACAGATCGAAGTCTCAGTCACCGACCCCTCACTCCAGGAATGCTGCAAAACCGTAAGTCCTCATTAATGTGTACGTGAAAATTAAAACAAAAAGATGTTTATTAAATTGTAGTTTTCTTTTTGTAAGATTTGAAACAGGCTTTTTTTGGTGTGATAATCACTCTGCAGGTATCTGACTAATTTGTCTCACCTTGTGCTATGTATAAGTTTGTGTGTATGTAGTCAGATTAAGGATCAAATAAAAAGTGTATAATGTTGATTTTATATAGGGAGTTGATTTTAATCTGACTAACTTTGATGTTGAAAGGAAGCGGGATGAGATTTCCTTTCAAGCTTTTAAAGTTATTTGCTTAATCATAGAGCATATCAATTTAAAACTGAATGTTTTTATTCTTGCCGTTTTGTTTTAAAGAGAGCTTTTCCCTGTTTGGACTGGATTATTGGCACCTACTGTCACCTATGTAAAACTCCACGAGCTCTTTAGCAGGTGAGCTATGGCAATCCTATTGTTGTCTGAGGATCTTCCTCAGCACTCTCACGTTTTAGGCTTGAAATGGGAAAGGTGTCAACATCCTTTTTTTTGTTGTTGTTGTTTTTTTGTTTAAAAAAACAAAATATGATCTGAGCAGTTGCTGGGTCTTTTTTTGTCAGTCAAGTAGCGAGTTCATCGATCATTTCAACACTCGCTCCTTTCTCCCTCTCAGAGTTGGGGCCGTCTACAGCATCAAGATGCTCTTGGAGCAACAGTGTGCCTTTGTGAACTACACCAGAAAGGAAGATTGTGATAAAGCCATCCAGTGTATTAATGTATGTATCCATTTGCCATTTGCAGTGAGTTATATATCGTTACATTCACATGTGCTACACATGCAGCACATGTGTAGTGTAGAGCAGTGTGAGTCATAGGCGAGACGAGACAGTGAAGTTTAGTCTTTAGATTGCGTTGCACATTTAGATTTTTTATTTTTTCTTCGACTTACAACTGTGATATGAAACCTAAGGTTTGTATAGTATAGGTAAAGTCTGACTGTGTAAGTCCAGTGTTGTAGGTTTTTGAGTCTATGGGTTTCCAGGGGTCTGCTTATACTCTTAGTTATTGCACTGCAGTGTAACAATGTGTGCATCACTCGGGAGATTCCAGGAAGACTTGAAAAATATAACTGGGACACCTACCTGTATATAGTTTTCCACTGGTGGGTGTGTGTGTGTGTGGGTGGTACTGGCCAATGAATGCAGATGCTGCAGACATCTCTGGTACACTGGTATTTAACTGAAGAAAAATATAAGCACTTAAAGTAACAAGACTAGCCTATTTTGTTCCATCTCCACAGCACCTACTATATATACACACTGCACTCACGCTTGTTGGTGTAGTCCTCTTTATTATTAAGTACAATGGAAAATTTATTGTTACAGTAGTGGCCCCACTAACAGTGAGTATAGGTCACGTGATCATTGTAGCTACTGTTTAAGTTACACCACAGAAATATTATAATTACAGATGGTAAATGCAGGTACAAAGATTTAAGAATTGAAAAGTTGACGTAGACCATTAATGATATGATGAACGCTGGGATCTGATCTCCATTGATGGCCTTTTTTTCCAGAGGAAACTCTTAGTGTATCTGTGTTCACTCTGAATTAACTCTGATCAGCTGATGTTTCACATGTTTGCTGACATTTGACCAACCGAATGATAAATCATTGATAAATTACTCAAGAAAATCACGGTCACAATAATCGATGATTAACAAGGTTAACTGTCTGTTCACTCTCCAGGGAATGGTTTTCGAGGGGGCTCCGCTGACGGTGCGATACCCCTACAAAGTCCACCCTGAACTCGGTGGGTCCAAATTAGCTGCTACTGACCGCTGCCCACGCCCAAGGTAAGAACATTCTTCCTTTTATTGAGAAAAGCACTGATTCACTTTGATCGCAAGATTAGATTTTATTCTCCTTTGATGAACTGAGACAAATAAGAACTGATTCTTTTATATTGTATTACATCAGGGCCTGTAGTTCCACATTTGTGATAAGATTATTTCTGCCATTTTTGGCCCTTGAAAGAACAATGAATGTATTTTATTTATTTTTTTCTAATGATTCATCACTCGTTTTTCATATCGTAGCACATACAAGAAGGAGTGCTTTTTCTGGAGGACGACAGGATGTACGAGGGACGACTGCACCTTCAGACACGTCCCGGAGCACAAGAACATCGACAGGGACAAATTCACCAGCAGGCTGGGATTGCATGCAGCAGTTCAAAAATGATCACGTGAATGAGAAGCATGTGGCGCTTCCTTTGAGATTTGAGGCAGTGATGATGGCACCCTGTTTGTTTTGGTCATTGTTCTGGTTCTCATAAAGGTTTGGCAACAACAACAAAAAAAGTTTGCTTTGAATTGTTTATTATTAGATTTTGGTAAATCTGTGCATCGCCATCACTATATGTGTCCAAAGGAGACATCGATCTACATAGTACTACATTAATATTATAATTATTCATGTGCCTTCTTAGAGTGGCATATATAATATGCTGTAAGCACTAAGCAATCTTTGGCAATGGTTTGTTGTCAGGAATTCCTGATTCCATTTTGTTATAGATTAGATTTTAGTTTGTTGCATTTTATTATTTAAATTGGATTTAACAAATTGTTTTTTATTGTTGATTTGAACACTAGGTGGCAGCGGTATATCTAGCTTTGAACTTCAGGGCTGCAGAGTCTTTGCTTTCGTTTTAAAGGCTGTGATTCCTGTTTGGTTATTTTATTTGCACATTTAATGTGCAGCGTTTCATTTTGTAAGTGTCACCTTAATGCTGGGCAGCGGTTTGTTAATGTGTGAAAAGATCAACACTTGGATTTTGTTGGTATGAACATTAAAGGTTTATAATGCCCCGTCTGTTGTCTGTGTGTTTAAGTACGGTTATGTTTGTAGAGGAGGCTGTTGCAAAAAATGAACATAAACAAAACATCCATAAAGGTAAGTAGAAAAATTCTAAAGAAGAAGTACACTGAATAGAAACCGAAAAGTTATTTTTTTAATAAGATTTGGCTTATTTTAGCTTCGAGAGTTGCAGTTTTGTCACCAAATGAAACAACAAAAACAGTGATAATCATTCCTCAGTTTTGGGTTTGTTTACCAACTCATTTTTGGTTATTGATTTTTTTTTTTTTTTCTCTTGAACATTCCTTGAACAAATTATAGAGGCTCAATGACACTTCCACAAGTCTTCCCCTTTTCCAGATTTAGTTTTTATTTTATTTTTTTAAATATTGGCCCCGACTCTTATTTCTTTAAACACCCTTTCCTCTGAGTTCATGCTATAACTATGAAATTTCAAACAACCATTTGATTTGTATATATATTCTACTTTCAAAACATTTTTATACATTATCAGTGTAATATACAGCTTATAATAAATGATACATTTCTAGTGCTTCTTTTGTAGCATTTAAATTTGTTGTTTTTTGTGTGTTTTCCAAGGGTAGGTAATGTATGGAAAAGTTTATGTATGTACGTATAGTTATTTCTGATTCACAATTAATTCTTTCTCTTTATAATAGGGTAATTATTAGATCTGTTAAACAACTTGTGACTAGTTAGTATGCCCCCCCCTTTAAAAAAAATTAAAATACACTTTTTTTTTAAATTTCAGTGTCATTTGTCATAAGATTAAGGACATAGTGGATCATCTACTAATTGGAAGGGTGATGGTTCAATCCCTAGCTCCTTAGTCTACATGTTGCCGTGTTCATGGGTACGCTACTGGACCAAAACTGTACAAAATGCACTCCTCGATTTTTGTGGGATAGGCAGAAGGATCTTAAATGACACAGAATAAAACACTGTATGAATATACAAATGTGGCTTCAAGTCTGTGTGCTAAGTTTCAGTAGAAAAGCCATGTGTAAGTACTAGTTTATTTGGATGGTTTGATTTAGCCACGTTATATGACAATTACCATAGCAAACTTGAATAAACTTGGTGGAGAAGTTGAGCATGGGTAAAGCAAGAACCTGTTCAATTTTAGTCCAGATTACTTTTTAAAAAAAAAAAAAAGTGTTATGGAGCAGTGGTTTGACTACTACTAGCTTTGGAAATGAGAAAGGGAAAAAAATCCATGACTAGAAGATCAGAGTCCAAGTGATTTTTCACTATCTGTTAAGGAATCACACATTTCAATTCCAGCCACAGCAGATGTGCATCCTGTTGCATTTTTATTGCGTTAGAAGCCATTCTCAGTCACCTGAGGCCAGCCGAAGTTTCTGAGTTTCAGTGAAATGATAAGTAACAATTGCCCTTGAGATTTTATCAAAAGCAAGATTCCTCTAAGCTTAAAATACCTCACTTCAATCTGCCTGAGCTGTTAATGTGGGTGGGATTTGTGTAGATCCCTGCTTTGCTAAGACCCAGTATGTTTGTTATTTGACTCAGGCAGTTCAAGGTCATTTTTGTGACTCCTGTTACACAATGTTTGGGGTGTGAATTACAAAACCTTCCCAATGTTCTCAAAGAGCTGAGGAATTACTTAAAAACTCCAAAAGTTAGGGGAAAATAGTCATTTCGTTGTTTAAAAAAAACCAAGTGCTTGATCTGGACCTTCCAGGCAGAACAGCTGTACTCGTGGGCATTAATTGGCTGATGGTGCCATACCTCACGAAGCCCTTTTGATCTGTGTGAGATTTGAGAGCATGAAAGGCCTGAAATACTAATAACATGAACTCTGGTTGAACCCATAAACAGCTCTCTGACATGCGGTTGATACATTAACAACTTGCAAAATGGGTCTATATTTAATCTTACTGGTCCGCTTGCCTTTGGGCCTGTGAGAAATCTGTTTAAATGCAGATAAAGTCTGATAAGAGGTTAGGGTTCACAAACCGGCTGGAATCAACATCCTGCCACTCTGAGTCCGGACAAAGCCAATCCCTTACTTAACTAAAGCAAACACCAGGAAGATTAAGTGCATCTTGTTAAGCTAGCGCGGTTTGTAGAGCTTTTAACAGAAATTCTCCCTCCCACTCGATAGGAGGAAAAGGGAACAAAAAAACACGGTAACACACAGAACCAGCAGACACGACACGCTGCTCTCCCACTCTACTTTTTGATATATGGCTATGCAGCAAAAAGTCTTCCTCACTCCCCCTCAGGAGAGGTTTCAGTTGCACTAATTGAATGCATTGCTTTTAGCATAGGGACACAAAATCGAATTTTTATTCTAATTCTGTGGTTTCTTGCTGCTTGTAAATAAACTATTGATGTGACATGCAGAAGTAGATGACTCATCTTGTGTATCAACGGTGTAATTTGCTTCACAGGCACTCAAAATAAATGCTCCACTGCAGCATTGCAGCCAGCCAGCTTACCGGCCTCTACTTGAACCTTATAACCTTCCCAGCAGGGCTGCTGCTGTGTGCTTGTCCTCTTTAAAGGAGCGACACTACAAACACATCAGTGTGTGGATTTTGGAGCAACCCACCAAAGTCCAAATCCTACTTTTCCTCACTGCATTTTTCTCATCAAATTCTTGCAGTTAGCTCAGTCAGCTTCTTATTGCAAGGTCAATAAGAAGCTACAGTGCCACATAATTGTCATTTTTATGTTTTTGCATAAGTTTCTTGCTTTACATCTTTCTTTATGCTCCTTTCACTGGCTTAAGGCTCTGTTGGAAATGCCTTGCATGTCTGTGCAATAACCAGGACTTAGCAACATATGAATTAAACTCTGATGACAGTTGAAGGGTTGTAACTACATGCTGCCAAGTGTTAACACAATACGCCCACACAGTCCTAAAAAAGATTATGAACTGTTCCTTTTTATTGGTTTAGCAATATTTCTGCTATGTTACACCTGTTCAGCTGCTCATTAAAGCAAATATCTAATCAGCTAATCACATGCATTACATACAATACATACATGCAATACATCTAGGTATTTAGACATGGTCAAAGGGACCTGCTGAAGTTCAAACCGAGCATCAGAACGGGAAGAAAGTTGACGTAAGCGACTTTGAATGTGGCGTGGTTGCTGGTGCCAAACAGGCTGGTCTGTGCATTTCAGAAATTGCTGATCTGCTGCACACAACCATCTCTAGTGTTTACAGAGAATGGACAAAAAAGAGAAAGTATCCAGTGAGTGGCAGTTCTCTGGGTAAAAATGCCTTATTGATGCCAGAAGTCAGAGGAGAGTGGTCAGACTGCTTTGAGCCGGATAGGAAGGCAACGGTACCTCAAATAACCACTTGTTACAACCAAGGTATGTAGCTGAATACACAACACATTAAACTTTGAAGTAGACGGGCTACAGCAGCAGAAAACTACACAAGAACAGGAAACACTTTGCATGGTTTCACCAAAACTGGACAATGAATGATCGGAAAGAAGTTGCCCAAGTTGCCCAAGTCTCAATTTTTCCAGCAATATTTAGATGGTAGGGTCAGAATTTGGGATAAAGAAGAAGGTATGGATCCATCGTGCCTTGTATCAACATTTCAGGCTGCTGGTGCTTTACTACCACCTGTGCATGTTACAGCATACCTGAGAGTTGCTGCTGACCATCCCTTTATGACAACAGTTTAACCATCTTCTGATGGCTTCTGATAATGGACAATGTCACAAAGCTGTCTGTTTTTTGTGCAAATCATCTCAAATAATCAGTGCAATAATTAGTGCAATACTTATTTACTTGGTATCAATCTGATACCAAGTGAATACAGTGCCAGTAATGCTGATACCATTACTCTTACAGATACTTTTAACTTATAAAAGCAGCTTATGTAGGGGAGAGCAGTGTGTTGTGGTTTATGAGATGAATCATCATTATTTTGCAACTGCCTCACATGACCACAAAATCACTGTGATTTTTACTTTCCACAATATTTAGTTAATCCAAGTGTGAGAAAAGTGCAGAATAAAGACAGTATTCATCTTCTGAGGTCAGTCATTAGGATATCCTCAATCTTTCAGCTTTTCATGTACTTTGAAACTGAGTTTTTTTGGAGACCTGAAATGTAAATGCGCCTGTCTCTAAAGCACTTTGGGTTGTTTAAATGTGATATAGGCTAGAAATAAAATTGACTTCACAGTCAACATAAAGAGGTTCAGGCATTTTTTCATAGTGTATGTTTGACTATATTTTTTTCATTTCCAGAATAATTTATTTAACACATCTGAGTGGGCTACTTACTGAACTAAGAGGACAGAAACAAAGTATCAATCATATTGTGCTAGCACTGAAACAATACCAGCATTAATATCAATCCTATCGATATTTGGATCGATCTGCTCACCTCTACTGAACACCACAGATGTGGTAGAATGGGAGATTTACATTACTGATGTGCAGCTAACAAATCTGCAGCAACAGTGTGATGCTAGCATATCAAAATCATGCTTCCAGCACCTTCTTGAATCTATGCAATGAAGAATTAAGGTTCTGAAGTCAAAAGGAGGTTAAATCCCATGCTAGCAAGGCTAATAACGTGTCCGGTGAAGGTATACTGTTATAGAGACAGACATTTTTGTCATACCTGTACCTTTATGTCATAGTAACACATTTCAAAACACTGAAAAGCATTTTAAGAAAATGCTAAAATGACTTGTTATTTTAAAAAAAGAAAACACGTAACATGCTTTAATCAAAACAACGACAACACATAAATTTGGACCAATTATGTTGGACCAAACCATTGTTTCACTCTGTAGCTTAACTATAAGCATCAACATTATGTTGTGATGGTAGACGCACACCGTGGGGAGCCATCTGGTTCAGTGCAGTCTTTTTCTAACCCTTGGCGGATTCCTTTGTCGCACTGTGAAATGAATACAGTAACTGCCACAATGAGAAATTGACCTTCCCTTTAATCTAGACAGAGGCCCCCTTAACAAGTTGAAATAGCGCAAACCCAATTAGGGAATTGATTGCTTGCTTTCATTTCCCTCATTTGCATCAGGGTCATATAGGGAAGATAAATTAATGCCTGGTCTTTTGTCCACACTGTCGTTCCTGCTTGAGAACTATTTATTGCTAAGAAATGAGCAGGGGGGAAAGTCTTTTGTCTCCCCTTGACAAACTCATCGGTGATAATCTTCAGTTAAACACCAAAAGAAGGAAAGACCTGCTGAAGCCTGAAGGTCCTCACAAGTTTTAATGTTGGGACAATTTGATGGATCATTTAAAGGACAATATAAGCCTTTGTGATTGTTTTAAAATCTTATCCACAACCATTAATCATGAGACTATTCAAAAGAGGTTTATAGGTAGCAGAGGCTTAAGGAGAACCTTTTCTTTCTGCCACAAAAACAACACATTTGCCCATTTTTTCCACTCTCTTCTACTTCTTTTGTCTGTCTTTTGCACTCGGCTTCTAGCCCATTAGCTCCCATAAATTATGTAAACCTTTGGATAAGGCTTTAATTAAAAAAAAAAGGCAGCTATTTCCTAAAGCAGTAGGGCCACTGTAGATTTTACACTTGCACACACAAAAGTAAAGAATGCGTTTGTTGGTTTTGCTGTGGCTTAATGCACATTCAGTACCTTGTTAGTATCAATAGCTACAGCAGGTATGTCTGTGTTGGACTGAATCAAAATAAACTATAGCACTTTGCCCTGTGGTAGGTTATTGTTGTAGTAAAGGTGACCGACTCTATTAGGTTTTGGACACTAGTGGAGCTGAATGTTATATATATATAATGTTATATAAAGCAACAACTGTTGCTCTTTAGCCTTTTCATGGGAATTCTTCACAATAAGAGAAATTTAAACCTTATCTGACACCCTGTGCATATTATCTGCAGGCTTATTTGTGGCTCCTAGAGGTTCAAAAAGTTGAATAGGAGGCAGACCCTTCAGCACCTTCTTTACTTTTAACAAGAAGCTTCAAACTTTCCTTTTTGATAAGACTTACAGTTAGTGCTGGATCAGGGAGTCTTAACAATCCCTCAGCTATGCTATGACACACTCAGGTTCCTGGGGGTCTCCCCGTGATACATTGATGACTTCCCCTCTTCCTCTTCCAGTGTGTTTATATCTTACTAACCTTTGTCTTCTCTCTCTCCCATAGTTTGTTTTGTCTATTACCCTCCATGGTCTCCTTTTGTCGCTTCTCTTTCCCCTCATCACCCCAACCAAGTCTGGTGCTACCGGAGGGCTCTTGATAGAGGGGTGCCAAG